>BMAO01038645.1:0-63747 GCA_019973975.1 Trichonephila clavata | reverse complement strand
ACACTTCAGACCCGTTAATTAATATCCATTGAAGAGCAAGACTAATTCCACAGCACGTAATTCAGCTTCAATATCAAACTCAATCATAAATTCAGCAATGAATAAATGATAGTTTAAAAAACTAAAAAACAAGCTTTTATTGTATTTCGAACTAAAAAATGAAAAATAAATTATAGTTTGAAAAAACTAAAAAACACGCTTTTATACTGAATCGAACTAAAAAGTAAAAAAAAAAATCTTATATAAAGACTAAAATGATTAACGAGAAAATGAATGTCATTGGGTAAAAGCGTGGGGTGTTCTATAATGTATCAATTGTTATAATTTCTAACTTCTATTCGAAAAGCTGAATTAGTGTAAAAATGTAGTACAAAGCACCCCCACGCTTTTACCACAATGACATTCATTTTCTCGTTAATCATTTTATTCTTTATTAAGAATTATTTTTTTACTTTTTAGTTTGATTCAGTATAAAAGCGTGTTTTTTTCAAACTATAATTTATTGCTCTTCGGCTTTTATAAGTTTAGCGATAGTTTTGTTACTTCATACAAGAATAAATGTAGTTTTCCTTGAAAAATATGTATGCATCAACTTTTGTGAAAGAAGTTTTTGCAAGAATTCTGAAAGTTGAATGCTGAAGGTTGATCCCACAGGCAAGCGCTTGAATGGCCTTCTCCCACTAATTGAGATCATCAAATTTTTGAAAGCGGAAAGTTTATTAATGATGAGATGAAGCTCTGGTGAATTTCTGTCATCCGTTGCTATTAGCTCTATCTGACCTTTTTGCTATTCACAATATTGTCAGGTTTCAACAAGGGTGTGCATGCAGTAGACATTTTGAGTTGATTTGAATTTTGTTTGCTTAGATCTCACGAGCAAGTCTGTGCCAGGAACGCAAACTGCCGGCTGACATACTTTTAATTCACGGTCAGAAACTACTGCAAAGGAATACGTTCGACAGCTGGCAATGATTCTTGTGAAAGAAAAAAAGGAACTAATACTTGTTTATACAAAGCATGCTTATTATGCTGTAATTGGCTAATTAATTAATATTGAGAATAACCATTTTGTAAAGAAGTCGAGGGTCAGCCCGCTGTGGAAAGGTGGAAGTCCGATATTGCTTTACTTATGATGATGTAATAGTTCATCTGAGCAATGAGGGGCGGACGTCATTGTAACGTGGTGCTACCTTTAAATATCTAATGCAACCTCTGTGAATCCCTACATTTCCCATGGCTTAGGTACTGAAGGCGTAATCGGTAATGAAAACTTCTGAGGCATACTTTGGTCAGGACTTGTTAATGTGTGTATGTTTTATTGTTCCTGTGATATTCAATGATGAACACAGTTCTGCTTCTGACTGCATGTGAAGACAGTAGAGTTTCTGAGAAATAAAGATATTGTGTGTATGGTATTGAATGCTTGCATTAAAAATTGCATGTAAAATTTGAAACTGGGTAACATTCTATATTATTTCTTTTGGATTGTATTTTAGTTTGTGCTGTGCAAACACTTGCAACATCCACTGTGCTATTAATCACTTAATAAGCATGTGTCTGATTTTGGTGGCGAAAAATTAAAGCCTGAGGCTAAGATGGATGTTGTTGAAAAGGCTTTTTAATTGATTCTCTGCTTTGTGCATTACACATGATTCTTCTTGGCTGTATGTTTCTGATTTCAGTAACTTTTCAATAAATCTGATGTAATGAATTTCATTATGCATATGGCTGTGTGTTTAGTAATATTGTCAATCTTTGCATGACTGAGTGAATGTGCTTACATTTCTACTTATATGGCTTTCAGTCTATTAATAACTTTCTAATTTGTTAATCTGCAATGTTTATAGATTTTTTGTATTAACGCATTCTTAATAATTTGACTGAAAGCACTTGTTTGTGTCTGAGCGATTAAAATGCAATTTCTTGAAATTTCAACGCTTTTTTTCCCTTTCCATTTTTGACTTTCTGTTTTGAATTACAGATGAGTCTCATCAGTTGAACAATAATGCTGTTTACATATCTTGTGTCTTACACTGTTGCCTGATCTATAAAAACTCAAGTTGATCTCAGATTGTAGCATTCTATTGTTTGACAAATGCTACGAGGAGATAACGTCTCATTCGTACGAATGCATAGTTATTACTGGATATCCGAGCCAATTGGCTTGTATTTTGCTTTGTAGCCAATAGAGGAAGGGCGATTCTCTTGTAAAGTTTTCCGCAAAAGAAGCCTTTTTTTTGAGTTTTTATTCATTTGCTGAAATGTTTTTCCTATTGCAAGTAAAGCCCTTTTTAGTGACGAGTAGCTGTACAAATGCCTGGGATATTAAGTATGTTTTTTTGTGACCAATAGCCTTTGAAAGATTCTTTTGTTTTCCTTGCATTTGTAATTCTTTGGGGGATTGTTTGTGTTCTGTTTATTATGGAATTTCCCTTGTTTGTGCAATGATGCGCATTGAATTTCTTCACCTGACTCCAATGAAGACACTGTTTTTCTGAGCACAAACAATGCTTTTCGTCAAGTTCCTCGGTGTAATTTTTGTGCTTTTTTAATTATTTGACTGAAAGCAATTTCATACTGGGATGTAATTTCCTACCACTGATATATTCACCAGGTGGTCTTTATGTTAGAAAATTCTGTTTTTATCTTGCATTACAAATGATTAAATATTCCGTGTTTCTGATCTCGTTGATGTTTCATTGAGTCTGATGTAATGCTAATTGAATTGCAGTCAGTCACTTGATTATATCTTATTAGTATAGATTAAGTTAGTAGACGTAGGCCTTTTGCAAAGAAAGACTTATCTTGCATGCTTTCAAAAGATCCCAATGTGTTACGGGAAGTGAATCAGTCTCCAGGCGATGAGTGATTTCGTAGACTTATCTCAATTTTATTCTTTTGAGTTGCTACGAAGAGAAACCTTAATATTTGGTCTGAAACTACTGTAAAGAAAATGTTTGACAGCTCTCAAATAGACTTGTGAAAGTAATAAAGCATGTAGTAGTTATAAGTAACGCTTGTTTATGTAAAGTGTGCTAATTATGCTGTGATTGGCTAAATTTATTAATGTTGAGAATAAATATTTTCAATAGAAATCGAGGATTCCAGCATGATCTGTAGTATATTGGATGCAGAGGAATAGCCTGCTGTGGAAAGATGGAAGTCTAATATTGCTTTACTTATGATGATGTAATAGTTCATCTGAGCAATGATGCTGATTTAAAAGTTTTTGGTCTTTCACCCCTATCTGAAGTAGAAGCAATGAAAGGCGGACGTCATATGTACCTTTAAATATTTAACGCAACCACCGGAATCCCTACATTTCCCTTGTTTTGCATATTGAAGGGCTAATCGGTAATACAAACTTCTGAGACATTCTTTGGTCAGGACTTGTTAATGTGTGTATGTTTTATTGTTCCTGTGATGTTCAATGATGAATTCAGTTCTGCTTCTGATTGCATGTGAAGACAGTAGAGTTTCTGAGAAATAAAGATGTTGAGTTTATGTATTGAATGCTTGAAGAATCCTCTGAGCTAATGATGACTGTACAAGCATATGTCTGATTTTGGTGGAGAAAAATTAAAGTCTGAGGCTAAGCTGGATGTTATTGAAAAGTTTTTTTTTTACCTTACTAATTTTCTGTTTTGCATTACAGATGATGATTCTCGTTAGTCCAGCTGATTTCAGTGATGTTTCTGTGAATCTGATATTGAATTTCGCTATGCTTTTGATTATGTGTTTAAAAAATTGAATATCTTTGTGTGACTCTTAAGCTGTTGTGTTCCCAATCTACAGTCTATTGATCGCTTTCTTTCCTGTTTTGGCCCCTTCCCCCACTTTTTTCTGTATTAATCCATTCGTTGCAGTTTGCCGGAACGAATTCGTAAGGTGTCTTCAGAAAAGTACATACTGATATTACTAAAGTACAATACTGATTGGTATTGCATTACAGATGATGATTCTTCTACTTGGTCTGTGTTTCTGACTTCAGTGATGTTTCAATGAATCTGATGTAATGAATGCCACTATGGCATTTGATAATGTGTAATAACACTGAATATCTTTGCCTCTTGTTTGACGAGGAGATAATGTCTCCTTCGTATGCATGCATGATTGTTAATGAATATCCGAGCAGTATTAAAATTGGATTGTATTTTGATTTGTAGCAAGTAGAGGTAGGGGCAATTCTCTTGTAAGGTTTTCCAAAAGAGTGCCCAAGAGCTTCTCCAGCTTTTTTTCCCCTGCGTTTATTCATTTGCAGAAATGTTTCCCCTATTGTAAGTAAAGTCCTTTTTCATTCAGGTTGAACTAGTCTTTAGTTATGAGTTGCTGTAAAAATGGTATATTTTTTGGTAACAAATAGCGTTGTTTGAATGATTCCCACTGTTCTTTCCTCTGCATATGTATTTGTAATAATTCTTTGGGGGAATGTTTGTTTTTAATTATTTGACTGATAACTACTTAATACTCTGATATAATTTTGTTCCCACTTTTATTTTCCCCAGCTAGGCTGTATATTAGAAGGTGATGTTTATCCATTTTCATCTTGCATTACAAATGATTATTCTTCTCATTGGTCAGTGTTCCTGATCTCTGTGATGTTTCGTTGAATATTTCATGTGAGTTAAACTGGAATCAGTCATTTGAAAATATCTTATTAGTATAGATTAAGTTTGTGGGCATAGGTTTTTGCACAGGAAGATTTGTCTTGCTTGTTTTCGAAAGATCCCAATATGTTGCAGAGTCTCCGGGCAATGAGACATTTTGGTAGACTCATCTCCGATTTTATTCTTTTGAGTGGCTACGAGTGGGAATGGCACAGGTATTCTGAGAAAGCTGTTTTTTTTTTGTGACCCCCTTACAGGAAAGCACCTTTTCAAAGTCGTCATTACAAGTTACCTCAATCATTCCTTTGCTTATAAGGGTGTCGCAGTTCAACCGAATGTAATGTTGATATTGTGGCATTTGTCTGTTTACTTTTTTTTTGATGTTAGGTGAGGCCCAGATGCTTTACTCATGATATCATAGTTCCGCTGAATAATGATGACGACCACAATTCTTAAGATCCATAGCTTTAGTGGTTTGGGTTTTAGTTCTGCTAGTTATAAAATATTTTTAGATGTTATGAGATATATTCTTTGGTAACAAAGTAGTTTGTGTGATTACCTTAATTCTTTCCCTGTTTAAATGTGTGTAATAATTCCCCCCCCCCCCCAGTTTGTTGTGTTTCCTAGTCAAAGATTATCACTATTTATGAATATACTTGTGTCTGCCTGAATGATGAGAACAACGACGGTCTGCTGATAAAAACATGACTGAGATATCGTTTTCTGAATTTTTGAGTGGGGTTAGAATTCCCAATTTCTGTATGTTTGAGTTTATGGTGATATTGTTGTAAAAAGAAAGTTATGCTTTTATATTGATGATTTCAGTTATATTTTGAGTATTTTCATGGTGATCACTTGAGCCAATCCAATGAATTTCATTATGATTAAATTGTGATCTGATGTGTATTGATTTTTTAAGTTTATTTGTATTTATTTCCCTGACCTTCCCTCTCATTGCACAAATCTTGGATTTGCAATGTTCATGGTTTTTGATGAGTTATTTTGAAGTCCTTTGCCTTTTTTAACTGCATGAATGATTAGAATCTAATCCTGAGTACATATGATTACATTTTTTTTTATCACCAAGATCTCTGAATACGATTAGTTATATTTATTCTTGTGTTATGCATAGTATTAGCTTATGATGATTAATTTGCTACTTCTGATGTCAATATGATTAGAAATTACCATCTTTACCTTTCTGAAGCCCGTGTTGGATTTAGTATTCTGTTCGCTTAACATTCGATCATAAATATTCTGTTAGTTTTGCTACCGGGTCTAGGAAAAGGAAATAGTTTTAGATTTTTTTCTTCTTTTTAACACGCTTTTATAAGTTTCACTTGCATGTAATGGGATCTTAGAACTCGATTTTTACCCACTTAAAAAGATCGGATTCATTCGAAATTTCACACACTTGTCAAGGACCGATGACAATACAATAATTTCATAATTTTGTTTCATTGTCCTTTTCAGGATCGTCAGGAATAAGGATAATCAGATTTGGCGACAATTCCATATATCACTTCCAGATTTGGCGACTTATTGCATGTATCATTTTTAAATTTGGCGACTAGTTCCATATACCATTTTCAGATATGGGGACAAATTTCATACATCATTTCCAGATTTGGCGACTTATTTCAGATTTAGTGACTAAAAGAATAAGGTGTAACCCTAAAGCGAGTGTTTTGAATTTAAAGCTAATATATGCAAGTATAAAATACACTTGCAGTTAATAGAAATAAAACAAAAAAAGTGTTCTGTATCTGCGAAAGGGGAGGGTGGGTGTGTGATAGCAATTTCTTACCATAATATAAACATTTTTCTGAAAATAAAAAAAAAAAGGCTCGTGCATGTGAAAAAAAAAATTACGTTCTTACTGCTAAATATTTTTTATTTTAATAAAGCAATATGTTTAGAAGTGATGATACGAATTAACATGAACACGTTTAAAAGGTGAAAAAACGATTGACACTTAATATTACCATGTTTTTATAAACTCGCTTTCTTTAATGTCTGTCCGGGTGGAATTTTGTAATTGATTTTAAACTGTGTGACTTTCCAAGGAGCTAGAGACTTGAAATTTGGACCATAGCTCAGAAGTGGATGACAATGCACAGGGGTGTTTGTGCTCTGGGGATTTTGAACTTCGATACCCGGAAATTCTGGGGATCGTCGTTCAAAAGGAAGTAGGAATAATAATGAATTATTTATTTTGATCTGGGTAATTTTGTTTGCTTTGAAAGCAGAAAACGCAAGGTCAGTGTGTGTGGTGAAAACTTTTATAATTAGGTCATTCAATACTTCATAATTGTAATTTTTCATTTCTCCCCCCCCCCTTCTCGAAACTCCAAAATGTCGGTAGTAAGTCCGTTAAAGTTTCAGGGGATTTTTTGGGGTCCCACAAACACCCCTGCAAGACAAATTATTGAATTGTTTCTGATAAAGCAGTTTGTCAAACTGATGATTTTTTTTTCCAAAGGACATTCATCCAGTACCTGAATGGTCTTATGTCTAATTTTATGGTTTTTCTGAAATGTACATAAAAATATGTACTCCTAATATTGTGTAACTTTGAAAATTTTTATACTTTTTTTGTGGGTAAATTTTTTTTAATGTTCTATTTTTAGAAAAACTTCTTTAAATATCTTTAATGAAAATAATGTAATCTTTTTAGGTTGTATGTGGACAAGACCATACATTATTTTTAACTGCATCGGGCAAAGTGTACAGTTGTGGATGGAGTGCTGATGGTCAGACTGGTATGTTTATTGTACAGAAATTTTTATACTCATGCCTCATTCAAATTTGTGGGAGAATTATCATAATCTGATGTAAATTTTATGGCTCTAAAAATGTAAAATCAAGGCTTAATCTCAATAAAAATCATCACATGAGGTGATGTGAGTTGCTGTATGATAAATTCAGTTTGTCTCAAAGTCCTCTCTTGGTGAGATATGCCTGCTCAAGTGTTCTCATTGCTTGATCATGGCTCAAAATTATGAAGTTATTACCTCTATAGTTGGGATGAACATAATTGTTTGGTTTAACATTGGACATATTTTTAAATTGCTTAATAATTAACAGTTTACAAAAAGAAAGAAAAACAGAGTAGTTTGAAACAGGCTTTTAGATTATATGGGGATTTTAATAAAATGCTTTTAGATAAAAGCATACCATTTTTCCAGATTTCTCATTTTATATATTTATTTTAAATAAACAATTTTTAAAATGTCTTTCTCTTTTCCTAGAAAGTCTTTATGGGGAATCCATTTTATTTTGCTATTCCTTTGCTGTAATTTGTATTGTTAAGTAAATAAAGAGAAAATTGCTAGTTTCTTAAAAATTATTTTTCTTTTATATGCTGCTTGTGTGCTTTTTGGAAACCCGGTGAAATTTTATTCACTATGTAATCACAATAATGGTACCTGTTGTATAAATGTAATGTAATATTCATTGAATAAATTGAAATCCTTATCCTTATGAGGGAGGGGGAATTGCTGCTGTGTGAATTTTATGTGATAGGAATTAGTAAGGACATCTACAGTTTATTATTTTTTTAAACTAATGTTTACTACTCACAAAGTTTTTAATCTTAATGTACTATATGGTAACCTAATGCTCAAGGTAATGGACTTGTGGCTGGTGTGTCATGGGTTCAGGTCCAGTACCATTGAAGACCCACCATGTAGGGGAGCGATGCACATTAAATCTGTCGAGAGCTAAAACGCCCTCCCACTGATGTGGTTAGGAGAGGGGTGCCACTCAGGTGTCCTCATCACTTGACCATGGTTCAAAATTACGAAGTCCGTCACCAAAAGCCCTCGGATAGCTGAAGAGTGTGATGTTAATATTCACTCACTTGCTCATATATTATATTATATTTTTCTAATCCCTCACTTTTCTGTATTGCAGTATGTCTAAAACTGTAGTTGCAATTGGAAAATGTTTGAAAAATAAAAAAGGATGAGAAATATTAAATTTTTTATAAAATACTGTCACTTATTACTTATGGGACGTCTTAAACTGCACAACAGCCCCTTATATGTTATTTATATGTCACTTATATAAATTTAGATTTTTAATGTTATATTATGCTTAAGAATAAGTAGTTTATTTAATATATTATTTTAATTAGGTTTAGGGCATTATAACAACCAGTTTGAACCATCTCTTGTAAAAGGTGATATTGAAGGAGAAAAAATTGTTCAACTCTCTTGTGCAGCAGATTGTGTTCTAGCTGTATCAGGTATCTGTTTTTTTAAACTTGATTGTATTTAATATATTATTAAATTATATGGGACATTAGTTAATTTTGTTAAAAATACTGTTATTGAATTTTATTTCACTAGTTCTCTCGAGTTATAGTATAACATAATTTTCTTATTCTTGTTGGTGATATTGAAATGATATGTGATATACATTTTAGAAAAGAGCAATGGTAGAAAATCTAAGGTTATAAAAAATTAATATAATTTGTTTCAAAAAGTATTTAATAGGATTTACATTTATGTGTTTTTATTTCTGCAAAATACATTATTTGAATCACATTTTTTTTAATCAAAATAGAAGATTTAAACATAAATATGTAATTGTTATTATCTCATTAACTGGTAAAAAAAAAATATGTATTGAAATGGTTATTTCTAGAAGAGTTAGATTTTTCAAAGCAACTAAATTTTGTTTGAGTTTTTTGTTGTAAAATGTTGATGTAAATTTAATTGTTTAACAGGAGATGATACAAAACATATTTTAACAGTGAAAATGTCTGTATGTTAAATTTAAAAGAAATGCTTTTTTTAGAAATTTTTATATTGGTTATTTGATTTTTATGAATACAATGCCTGGAAAACATAAAATAATTTTACTTTTAAATATTTTATAAATTGTTTACATTTTACCTATGGAATTGGGCATTGCTTCATACTTTATTGTGTTATGAAAATAAAAATTTATTCATGAAACAGCATTTTAAAGCCTAATAACTATTTTTTAAAAAACTAAAATACATGCAGCAAGCTAGTAAACATTAGTATAAATAATATAAAATGTGAAAGCTTCCACATTTGTAAAACTATATTTCTCTATAATACTGGAAATTTTTAACTGCATTTTTTGAACTTTTTTTTGTTAATTATCAAATAGTTGAGTAGCATTTTTTTTAATAACTGAGATTTTTGTTTCTACTTCCCTAATCTTGGTTGATTAAAGAATATTACCAAATTTTTGTTATAGCAATAACCGATTCAATAACATGGTTGAATTGGATTTATTTTTATACATAAAGTACAATACATGTAGACAATAAAATTTAATGTGTTAGGGCATTGAGAATGTATATTTGCTGTAATAATTGAGTTTTTATGTCACATTAATTTCTATGGATCCTTAATTTTAGATAAAGGAGATGTCTTTGGATGGGGAAATTCAGAATATAGTCAACTGAATTCTGCTACTGACCTACAACAAGTAAATAAAATTTTTATTTTGTATTTTTTTCACCTAATTATTAAAAAAAAAATAAACATATTAAGTGTCAAAAAGTAACAGGCCTTATGAAAAAAACTTTCTTGTTGTATTAATATTTAGACAATTTAGGCCTGTTTACTTTAATCAGAGGTGTTACTAGTTGAATTTTGACAAATATTGGAGTATTTTTAAAATGTTTCATTTTGAAAGAAAAATATTGTATAAATAACTGAATTGGGTCAAATTGAATTTTTGTTGTAAGAAGTGTAGTAAAACAGATAGAGCGTACAAAGAACAACTTTATTAATGTGAAGTAAAAATTTCAGAAAAGATAAAATTAAGTTATAATAACTTCTAGATATATATATACACTAGCCGTTACCCTCCCGCTTCGCTGGGTATTTCATGATGTTTTATAAATATATCTGTTTATATATATAAAATATTGATATCTAAGTCCTAGCATTAAGAAATCTATTGTATTGAAACATATACTTATACCTGTTACTCTTGCCTCTTGATAAAAAAAAAGGATGGAACTACTAATTTGTATTATTTAATATTCTCTAAAATTGAGTATAGAATGATGTTTACACTTTCGTAACCCTATAACAAAGTGGATTTCCGCAAAACCAATTTTAGGTGGATCTCTTCTCCATTAAATAAACATGGAAGCCAAATTTCTAATCTAAATCTAATAGGGTAAAAACAAAATTTTTACTATCAATACCTGCTCCCCCCCCTCGTAATTCTGTTGAGAGTCGTTTTCCCAAAAACCGTTCTTAGTGGATTTCAATTCAACAAAAGAAAAATGTAAACCAGATTCCTTTATTATAGTTCCTGTAGTTTGAAAAAAGAAATTTTTTGTCAACATGCCCCAGTAACCCCTTTCTCCCACAGGAGTTGATTCCCGTCACATGCATTCTTAGTGGATCCCTATTCAACAAAAGGAAAATGCTTAACAAATTTCAAGTACACAGGTCTAACTATCCTAAAACAGAATTTTTTTCCTATAACTCCCCTTCACCCCTCGCAATCCTCCTTAGGTGTCGATTTTTGTTTTACTCTTTGTTTAAGGAACTCTATTCCATGAAAGGAACATGCCTACCAATTTTCAAGCAGGTAGATTGAATAGTTTAAAAACGGAATTATTTATCTATTACGCCCCTTAATCCCCCGAAATAAAACTTGGGGTTTAATTTTCGTGAGACCCATTTTATAGCGGTTCTGTACTCAACGAAAAGAATATGCTTACCAAATTTTCAAGACTGTACGTCGAAGAGTTTAAAAATGGGAATAATTATCTATAACCCACCTTGAGCCCCCACAACGCCACTTGGGGGGTCTGTTTTCACAAAACCCACTTTGTAGTGGATCTCTACTCCATGAAAGGAATCTGCTTACCAAATTTGAAGACTGTGAGTCTAATAAACTAAAAATGGAAAAAATTATCTATTGCACCCCTTGAGAACCCGCAACGCCACCTGGGGGGGGGGTGATTTTCCCAAAACACATTATATATTGGATCTTTACTCCATAAAAGGATTCTGTTTATCATATTTAAAGACTGTGCTTCCAGGAGTTTAAAATTGGAAAAGTAATTATCTATAACGCCCCTTAAGCTCCTCAATGCTACTGGGGGGGGGGGTCTATTTTCACGAAACTTATTTTTTGCCATATCTCTGCACTACGAGAGGAACCTGCTTACCAAATTTCAAGACTGTGCGTCTAATAGTTTAAAAATCGGTATAATTATTGATATCTCCCCTTAACCCCCTCAACACCCTTTTGGGTTCAATTTCCCCAAAACCCATTTTGTAGCAGATATTAACTCCATGAAAGAACTATGCCTATACCAATTTTCAAGCCAGTAGGTCAAGTACTTTAAAAATGAAAATATTTATCTTTTATGCCCCTTAACCCATCAACACCCCCTTAGAGTCAATTTCCCCAAAACCCATTTTGTAGCAGATTTTAACTCCATTAAAGAACTATGCCTACCAATTTTCAAGCCGGTAGGTCAAGTATTTTAAAAACGAAAGTATTTATCTTTTACGCCCCTTATTCCCCTGCAACGCCACTTGGGGGACCCATTTTGTAGCGGATCTCTACTCTATGAAAGGAATCTGCTTAAACAATTTCAAAATTGTACGTTGAGTAGTGTAAAAATGGAAACAATTATTTATAACCCCCTCCCCTTGCTGTTCACAAAAAAATCCTTTCTTAGCTGATCTCTACTCCATGAAGGGAACATGTCTACCAAATTTCAAGTCTGTAGGTTCAATAGTTTCGGAGATATCGTGATTAGTCAGTCAGTGAGTGAGTCGCTTTTCTCCTTTATATACATATATTATATATAACTGTTAGCTGCATAGATTAAATTTTTAAAAATAATATTCTGCGAGCAAACATTTTTTAATGAGGGTCAAATTGGTGCATGGAAATGTATTCCAAAAATTAAATTTCTTTTTTAATGAATGCCCCTTTAAATAATTTTCCAAAAACTGTGATTTGAGTTGAAATGAAAAATATAATTTTACAGAAAATGTTTCTTTGCATTTAAAAGACAAAACTAACCTGCCAAAATAACAATAAGAAATTAAAACCAAACAATTAACATGCTCTACTGCAAACCACAATATGTAAAAAAAAAGAGCATTTCATAAAATAATTATAAACTAAATTAATAAGAAGCAGGCTTGTACTGAAAATAGAATTATAATGTCTTAAATCCAAAAGTTATCTAAAAGATGTAATATAAAGACTAACTTTGATGAAACTACCATAAACAGTTCCAAAGCATCTTAACTTAAATTAGAAATGATGAAATTCACATTAATTGAAGTAAAAAATAGATAAAATATATATGTTGCTTTGATAAGTAAGATACTCAAAAATGCATATTAAACCAATTTAATTTAGGATACAGTAAAAGGGTACCAAATAAAATAGGATAAAAGCAAAAATGAACTTCAAAATATATACTTTCCAAAAAAAAATTTAAAAGACAATTAATTGCTTCATTCGCTAACTAAAGTAAAAAGACTATTTAACTAAAATGCAAACTTAGTTAAAAAATAAACTGAGAAGAAGACTTTGACATTAAATAAAGCAAAATTTTTAAAAAAAATCTAAAAACCTTTAACTGTGCAAAGGTATAGACTGAAAATGAAATTATTTTAATAGCATTAACTAACTGGGTTAATGCTATTGTAACTAGTACGGAGACTAGTTGTGGTAACATTTTAAAAAAAAATATTGCTTGAAATTTATCTTTAAACTTATTTTTTGTTTAATTATAACCAAAAACTTACAAAAAAAAATCCAGCAAATTCTTTTCAATTTTTTTTTTAAATACACATTAAACATATTTGTGTTATGTTTTAGACATGTATGCAGATTACGCTAAAGACTGTAAAATAAATTTCAGTGCATAAAATAAAAAAAACTCCTAGAATTTTACTCAGAGAACAGTTATTTATGCAATGAACTACCATCTTTGAATGATTTCAATTAATCACAAAATTATGGCCAAAAAGTGTGTAAAAAACAGATTTTTCAAAAATATTGCATTTGTCAGAAAAACAATCATAAAAAAGATAAATGTGCTGTTTTTCTTTATACATAATGCACAGCATATATACAAAAATAATAAACAAAAATGCAAAAAAAATTTCATGTTTACTGTGCGAGAAAAAAAAAGGAGAAATCTGTTTCGGAGAAAAATGCATTTTAAGATTTAAAATAAAAGGTTATACTACTAAAAACACCTAAAACCTCTCTATATCAAAAGAATCATCTTTTTTATAAACACATTTCAATTTTATACAGTCAAATGTTTTTCTTAATTTCTAAATGCATAGTTTCTTGAAATACAGATTAGAGACATAAAACACACACTCACACAAAACCTTATTGCATTAAAAAAATAACACTTTTTTACATAGAAAAACAGATATATATTTTTCCTTAGTAACTTAGAGCTTAAAAAATATATAATAAGAAATATATTTTTTTGTGTGTTATTTTATTAGTGAACATTCATGAAAAAGCTTTTTTAAAAAATATTGTTTATCACAAAGGCTATCACAAATTATAAAAAAAATCATATAACGTAGGACTTTGAAACATGCCATATGCCTATTTTGCTTTTTTTCCCCACCATTAGTAATTTTGTTTTCTGTGCAGATTTTTTCTTATTTTCCTCGGGACAATTTTGTAAATTCTAAGAAATGTTTAACAAAAGTTAAAATGCATTGCTGATCAAATTTTACAAAGCCATATATTAGATTTTCAGGAAGGGAAAATATTTGTATTTTTAATTACTGATAATAAACTATAGAATATCCTAAATTAAAAGTAATTATTGTTAATAATGCAACTAAGAAATGTTTCAAGTCGCAATTGTATCTTTAGGTAAAATATTGAGAATTGCATTCTGAGTAAATTTCCAAATCTAGTGGCTAGATTTCAACTTTTTGACTCTAGCTGACTCAGTATTATTTTGATTAGATGCTTCAACATTCTCATAATTGGTAGCACCAATGATGAAGCGATTTCCATTAAATCAGTGCTTCTTAGACCTGCCAGATCTTGCTTCAGTCATAGTTAATTAATTAATATTTTAACTTTAAAAACAGTTTTATATCAAATATATCAAAATAAGAAATTAAATATGAAGCAAAAAATCAAGATGCAAGTTCATAAGCAAATTGAAAAATGACGACAAACATGTGAAGTTATTACCAAATTTTATTAAAAGCTAATAAACTATTTTTTAAAGATATCTCCATGTCCCATTATTATCCTACAAAGTTAATATTTTTTGAATAAATTCAACAAAACTCTAAAAAAGATTAAAAATTTATTGAAATGAAAGATTTTTCCGGTTTCAATATCTAACATCTGGTTTGTTTTGTTCTCATTGGACACAAAAACAGCTATAGCTCCATAAATAAATGAAATACAAACAAAAGTAGAGTATTTTTAGAAAGCAGAAAAAATTCAACTATTCAAAATTTAAAATAAAAAAAAATTCGTTGTTTTCATCATTGGTGTTTGTGCACTAGTCGGATACCTTAAGTTAAAATTATCTGAAAGAACTAAAATCATTTAAGCTTAAGATCGGGAGCAGAACTGCACTTATACAAACTGTGTTGCCAAACTTAAAATGTAATTATTGTAGAATACATTTTTTAATAATTATTAAAAAATTTATCTACCACAAAGAACAAATGTATGATAAATAAATTTGATAGTGAGAATATCTAAAAATGTCTAAAAAAGTAAAAAAAGAATGTGTCACATTCAGAGATGTAATGTTACATTACTAGAAAAGTCTTTTTAAATGTAATTTGTAAAAAGTCTTAAGTGAATTCTTCAAGGCTTAAATTATCTTCACCTATAATTTCAGTGTGCCAAATTTCATGTGTCTGGTCTTTCTGTTTTTGTGCTACATCACACGTACACCACACATATACTTTTCTTTTTATTAGTTTAAATTGTGGGAGAACTTGACTCTTCTTTGAACTGGAAGACTAATTCTTTATTAGAGAAATTTTAGAAAAATCTATTTGAATAAATTCATTTTAGTGATGGTTAAGTTAAGCTGTAAGGCTGCTAGAGCTTTCGCAGCTAAGCTAGTGGGGAAAAATCGTTGCTTAAAAAAACAATAGTTATGTGAAGGTGCTCTATATTGGGTTTTACTTTATCTACTGTGGGTTCTGAAAATCTATACTTTTCTTTAAATACATCAGCGAAATAAGATGTTTAGTTTTATTTTAACTAACCTGATAACAAAATAATTGTAATAATGTGCTTTTATAATCTTTTCTTATGATTTATTGAATGCCTTAAAAAGAAAGACTGATTCACTTAGATTGTTTCTAAATTATTTTCCCCTATTCTTTGAATTATAGAAAAGAACCTTGTCTTACCTTAGAATGAATTCAGACAACAAAAGAGGTTGTTGTGTGAAATTTCAATATTAAATTTTTCATGATTTTTAAAGATTATTTATAAATTTAACAAATGTTTTATACTTTAGATTAATATTCCCAAAAAATTGAATCTTGGACTGGGAAAAATAACACAAGTTGCTGCTGGTGGTACTATGTGTGTTGTAGTGAATGGTAATATTTATTCATTTCTTTTCTAGAGACATTTATTTATTATATGCAACTAAGATGCATAGTTTTTGCAGTTTATTTATTATCTATGTATTTGAGAAAAAATTTAATTTATCTAAGACATATATATCCAATTCAGTATAGTAAATACTTATGTAGTTAAGCATGTGTGTTCCACAATGCCTTCAGTATTTATTTAAATCTTTTGAATTCATTTAATTTTACTAAATTTCTTTTTAAAATGTAGTCTTTTTTTTTGCATTGTTGAAACATTTACTTGCAGTACTCATAGCATTGAGCAAATGTATTTATTTCCATCCTACTTTAAGTATAAGTGTTAACAATTTTGCAACTTAATAAGGCTGGTGGATTTTAGTTTGTGAAATCTAAATACTTGTGCAATTTGTATCTTTTGTGTTTTTAAATTGAAGCCCTACTATCTCATTACTTATGATTTTATTTTTATCCAATGGGCTGTGGATTGGTATTTTTACCATTGCAGACCTAGTACATCCCCAAGAGCTGGTATCACTCTTTAGTGCGGCGCCGTATAGGCGGATACCAATCGCCGCAGGTAATTTTGATGCCCAGTTTCCTCCACAGAGGGAAGCACCTGAGCTCTGACGATGCGAACTTGTACCAGGATTTAATTTTGTCGAGAGTGCCCAAGCCAAACAGACACTCTAGGGATCTTTTGCGTGCCGTATAATCATACGACATGGCTGCTGAACAAACTTGAAAATGATTTAAATTAATGAGATAAAAATGAGGTGTTAAGTATAAAATTGGGAATGTTTTCTATTTTAGACAGTCTGTGGGCGTTGCCTATTTGGCACTCCTTCACCATCTTGCCTACCTAAGGGTGTGAGGGGAAACAAAGTATCACCAACAACTTTCATAACAACTATTATTTTATTACTCTTCAAACACAATCACAAGTGAAACTACAAAAGGAAACCCTAGGAGTGATATATAAAGCGAGCAATCTAATCTCAATGAATAACTCTTAAGTAAACACGACTAAGTGAACTAGACAAGGTGAACAGGCGCTATTGATCCGATAACTAAATCTAATTCAATCTATCTTAGATTCTCAATCTAATGATTTAATATCTTAGCAACTACTTCCTTAACTCGTGCTGTATTTGTGTAATACTCAATGAAATATTCTAATATTTTCTGCTACATATCACTGCAACAGCTCTCTGGCTCCTTCTATCTTACATCTACAAAACCTTGACTTTATTAAGTCAAACTAATTTAAATATCAGGGTTTCTTCTTGAGAGGCTGTGAATTAACGCGAATGCTGGCCCCAAAGTTTCCTCAAGAGGATTAGTGAAATAATGACGCACATAGAATAATGATCCTTCACAAGTCAAATGATGGTATATAAGTATAAAATATAATCACATATATATGTAGTAATATTTTTCTAATAAAGTATTTATTTACTTATTAAATTCTTTTTTTTATAATGCCTTTCTTTGAATTGTCTTAATTGCTATATATACTTACATACAAGCATTATGTATACTGCATCATTAAATCCAGATGTTCCAGCCTTTGTATAGAGTGTGCTTCAGAAAAGAAATGGTGCTTCTTTCTTAAGACATCAACAAGAATTTCTGATTCTCGCCTAGAGCAGTCAGTATGGCTTGTTTTAGACTTGCTACTTGTCATAACTTTTTGCAGGATTATGTATATAAAATGGGAATAACAGATTCATATTTCTGCCCACTTTGTGATAACATAATGTACCCATGACTGGGGATCACCTCAATATATGCCGTGCTGTTTTAAACCATGAACCATCTCCTTTATCTGAGTGTTGTAAACTGTGCTTTTGATGACTGCTTTTATTGTTTTGTATTGTAGCAGGCTACTCGTTGACTTATGACCAAAAGGTCAGAAGTTAAAAATCTATATAAATATACATTCACAAATACTCTTAACTTTTCCATTAGTCTTTTTTTTTTTTACTTAATTTTTAAGTTGAAGGGAAAAAAATGCCTTTACACTGCTCATTTAATGTAACATGATTTAGATCATTGATTGTTTTGAGTGTATACTAACTGAATTATCTATGAATGAATTGAAAATCCTGTAAAGGAAGATCATTTGATGCCTAATAACAAATGAACATTATAAAATAAGGAGACAAAGTTCATCAATTAACTGCTATTTTAACTCTTGATGGTCTTAGTGCAAGACTAGACTATTCCTTAAGCATGAGAAATATGCAGAATATGTCTTAATATTCCAATGGGATCTGAAGACTTTGATACAAAAAAGTTTATAAAAATTTACATCTTGCATAACAATTATAAATTAATTGAAAAAGTAATCCATGTATTCAAAACATCATTATTGTATAAAAACCTTCATTTGATTTGGAGAGGACAATTATTTTGATTCACTTGTCATTAAAAATTATTTTTACCAACATGTAGAAATGAATAGTTAATTTTTTTTTGTAACATATTTAATTTAAGCATTTTTATTCTTTCTTGAGGAAATATGCCTTTGTTTCCAATTTATTTTAACTTCTGAGAATTTTTAATATTGTTGTTAAATATATAATGTTAAATGCATAAAAAAGTAAATCCACAACCAAAACTCAATTTATACTCAGTTGAACCTTCAGAATTTTTTGTATATTCTTTCATATTAAATAAAATTCTTTATTTCATCTTACAGGATTTTTGAATAACATGAGATGTGTATTCTTCCTTTTATTATGCAAATTGTACCTTTTTTGTGTGGAGAAAAGTTAAATTTGTGAATAAGGAATATATTTTTTAAAAATTAATTAAGTAGTTATAATCTTTCAGAAATCATATTTATCATAAAGAGTTTTTCATAAAATTTTATTACTGAATGCAAAAATATGTTCTAGCTGTAAATATTAAATCTGCATTTCATTTTCAGAAAAAGGCAGTGTGTATGTTTGGGGATATGGAATTCTCGGTCAAGGACCTAATGTTTCATCCTCCAAAATACCTGTTCTACTTCCAGAGCCTTTATTTGGTTTAAATGAATTTAATCCAGATGCTAAAGTTGTGCAATTAGCTTGCGGTTTAAGTCATTTTGCAGCTGTAACAAGTAAGTTAGATTCAGATAATTGTTTTAAATTTTATTTTACTTAAATACTTTGTTTTAACTGAATAAGTTCTCAATATACAAATCTGTATTTTAATGAATAACTTTTATTTAAAATTTCATTTTTTTTTTTAAATATTAAAAAGTAAAATTTTGTCTTTGCGTTCTTTGCTGGTATATTTTTTAACATTATCAGGGGAATATATTATGCATCAAAAAAGTTATAAGTTGTAAGTTTTAATTAGGTTTTGGGTTTATTTTTAGAAATTTAATGAAATAATATGTTAAATTTTACAAATTTTATTTTATAAGAAAAAATGTGTTGAAGTTTATTATAGATTTTATTAAATACATCTTGTTTCTTTTGATTTAATGTAATAAAAATCTTAAGTTATATATATATATATCTTTGCTTTTTTGAATTTAACTGTGGTATCTGAATTCAACAAATGGGAACAGAGCATTATTGACAGAACTAAATTAAACAGACAAGCAATCCTAATTAATATTATTCAAATCAATATAAGGGAGGATTTTGATGGAAAAAAATTGAGATAAATCTTGAAAATTTATAATAGGTAAAATTTTTTTAAAATGAAGTTCCTAAAAAAAAATCATTTTTATATTCATTGTATTTTTTTCGTTTAGCAATAATTATAAAATTATTCTCTTGCTTGTAAATACAGTAATACCCAAACTTATGCGATAGGTGGGACTGGGTGATAACTGTGTAAGTTGGGGTATAATTTTTCATATAAATACATATAAATTATTTTATGTTGGGGTCGGAGACAAAAGAAAATAAAACTCATCTTGAGAGCACACTGTGTTCTGATCAACAGGACAATTTTTCACACCTATTTGGATATCAAACCATAATTTTAACATAGTTTCTATTTGAGCGATAATACCTTGACATTTATGAAGGATGGATGAATTTAAAAATCAAGCATTTTTCACTATGTCAAAAAAAATTTTCTTTGTTTTTTTATAACTGTTTTGACCATCAATTCTGATAGATTGAAATTTTTTTGTTAATTCACAATTTTTTATTTTTGTATTGATGTCTTTAATAATATTAAGTTTACATTCCAAAGATAAAGTTGTTTTTTCTTGTTTAGTATGGAAGAATCAGTTCTACTTTGTTTGGATGACAGAGCCATCTCTCAAATCTTCTTAGATACAATGCATATAACAAACACGATTTAACAATTATAACATATAATAACATACACACACTGTGTAGATGAGAAATAAATTAAATTATTATGGCTAAGCATTGATTCTGTGCAGTACCTCTGAACATGTACATTTGCTAAACAGGAAGCTGGGAGTGAGTAATTGAGTTGTATAGTGCTCAAACAAAAGATGAATCATCAAGGTTTGAAGATCGTGTAACTCCGGGTTCACTAAAAAAGGGGTAGTGTCAGTCGAGGGATTACCAAATCTGATTTCTGTTAATAAATCAGTCTTGTGATTGGTCTTTGTGTATAGGTTTTGGAGTAACTTTAGAATGCATCTTTTCTTGTAATCCCTCTTTTTTTCCTCTTCTATAATACATTACATATTAATTTGTATTTGGAAATAACATTTGTTGTTTTTATATAGATTGGAATTTAAACTTAACTGGTTAGATTTATTTGACTTACAACTAATCGTATGCTTTAAATTTATCTATTATATACTTTAAATTCATACTGAAAAAATATGTGATCAGTGTTTGTTGGCAATTTTTAATTTAAAAGAATGATCACAGTTTATTCCTAGTACTTTTAAGCTCAATGATGATACTAAGAATAAAGATACTAGTAATTCACAAACGACAATTTTCATAAAAAAAATCTGTTTATTTTTAAATCCATTCATAGAATTTGTGGCTATGCATAATTGTTACTAATTGTTTTCAACTAAATATATAATATGATATATATCATTACATGTTTCAATGAAGTTGTAGTTCAGATGATTGATATATTTTTAGATAAATTCCATTTATACATGTGGGGGAGAAATCGAGATGACTGTTTAGGACTTGGTAAAAATCACGGTGATCAATTCTTTCCTTTCAAAGTAAGTTATTTATTATTTCACTAATTGTTGTAAATTATGTATTTTAAACCAAATTATTATTTTTTTTGTATGCATTCTATAAAAGTATTTTTATGGTAAATATGTCATAAATAATTATTTTCATATTTGTTATCTATAATGAAATCTGATGTTAACTTTTGTTAGAATTAAAAGAAATTTATTTTTCATTTCTTCTTGCCACCTTTTCAAACTTTCATTGACTGGTCCATTTATATAAGCAGTTTAAAAATAAAATTAGCTTTCTTTTCTGTGGTAGAAGAAAGATCTTGTAAAAATAATTTTTGCCATTCTCTTTTTTTTCTTTAATTATAATTTTCTTTTGTGCCTATATTTCATTTAAATTTATCTCATTTTATAAAAGAAATCAGACATTTGTTTCATACATTAAGGTTATAGATAAAATATGTGTATATAAAAAAACAAAGGAAAAGAAAATTATGTCATGTTTGCAGGAAAGTTGTTCATATCCAAACTAAAGTAAAATCTCAATGTGCTTTTTATTAAAAAATAATTCTTTCTTTTCATTTTCAAAAATGTTTTGCATCAAATTATTTTTACTTTTTTTTAGCATTTAATTTTTAAGATTTATTTTTAATCTTTATTATAAGTGTTTCGTAAATTTATTTTCATCTTGAAGTTGCTAGAGGATATTTCTTTGATCTTTTTTATATTGTTGATTCCAAACTTAAAAATGCATATGATCTTGATTGTAAGTTCTCTCCAAAAGTGTGGAGGCTTCTCAATTGTTGAAAGGGATTGGACATAGTATCAAAATTTTATAATAATGCATTTCCTCAAACCTATTTCATTTTGTTCAATAATTTTTATGTCAAAATTATGTACATGTGAAGTAATTTGATATTATGCATTATTCTGAGGCTATGCTCCACGCTAGGCTCTACTTCACTAAGTGTTCATCTTTCGAAACCCGGTGGTTGAGTGATAGCGTATCACGGTCAGGAGTTCAAATCCCGGGCTGGGCAAGGCCGACTCAGGCTTTCATCTCGTCAGAGTGGGTCAATAAAGGAGTACCAAGCTTGCTTGGGAATTAAACACTGGGGTTTCTTGTGTCAGACTGACCGTCTGACTGGAACATTTGCTCATGCACCCTCAGTGTCCAAGATCTTGTAAACTGAGATGGGCACAGCAGGCCTTGGCCCTCATGGGCTGTTTTGCCTCCGAGTTTTGTTTTAGCTGATCTTTTAGACAATCTCTTAATATTAGATTTTATAAAGTTCCTTCAAATAATAAAATTTTTTAAATCACTATAAAATATACCTTTAAAAAGTCAGATTAAGTTCTTTGCCTATTTATATTATGACAATTGGCATAATGAACTTGGAAAATTATCAACATGTCTTATGAGCTAGTCAGTAGATATGCATTTTTAATTTGAAATGTTCATGGGACAAATAAAGATGTGGTTTATTTTGTTATTTATTGAAATTTTCTCTATGTATATAATGATATCACATTTTGTTATTTATTTGATTTTTATGTCTTTGTTAAATACTGTTTTTTAGTAACTCTTTCAATCAATGTGAAAAATTAATAAATTTTATTATATATTTTTTAAAAATTAAATGAGAAACCTTTGATACCCCTGAAATATTGTTACAGAAAGGATGATGAAAATAATTTGATCACTTAAATAGTTTACACCCTATTTTTAAAAACTAACATGTGATAGAATTTTTGATAACTTTCTACTCTTGGATATCATTGTGATTTTGAGCTTCAACATGTTTTTCCAAGGACTGTAGTTATTATGTAGTAATTAGATTTGCTAGATAATATATTATTGCTGTATAGTAAAAAAAAAAAGTTTGTTCCCTTTTTGGATAAAACATAAATAGTAATAATAATTGAAAACAATTCTTTAGAGCATAAAAGCAAACCACTCCTATTACTATTGTTTTATGCAAGAAAATGCATTTAAAAAAAACAAACTGAAAGCTATAATTTAACATATATCTAATTTTTTACTAACTACACCTAAGAAAATGTGCAAGATAGCTTCAAAAATCACAGAATAATCAAACACAGCTTATCTCAAAAAAAAAATTATCAAAAAAAAAAATTCCCAAACATTATTTTTTAAAAGTAGAATGCTGTAGATTGCTTATTAACTTTGCTATTGAAACAACACGAAAGCCATTGGTGACGGTTATTGTAATTTTAAATCTCACTCAAGTGACAAGAATAACACTCGAGCAGGCCTCCACTGTTCAAACTGCCATATTAACTCGAGGTATTTGAACTTCATTTAAATTGTGTAAATCCTGTTACACAATGGGTCTTAAGTGCCTTTAAGACTTAACAGCAACAAAACCAGCTGCAAGCTTAAGACCAATGGTCACTTGGCTACCATGACCAAAGCTGAAATGGTTTTCATTTTGTTCTTGGTAATGTTATATGGTGTCAAGGTTTCCATTCAGTTTTAAAAGTACACCAAATTTATCATTATATCATATCATTATATTACCAAATTTATCGTTCTTTTTTTTAAAAAAAAAAAGATTTTTCCTTAAAATAAGAATTAGTATGATTTTTAACTATCGTACACCTATTTTTTTCTGAAATTGCAGTTGTGTTAAAAAAATTTCACTATTGATTTATTAAAAAAAACATAATATTAATTATGTTTTCCTTTTTTTTTAGATTGCTGTACCAGCTGAAGTATTGAAAGTAAGCTGTGGAGTTGATCATACAGCAGTTCTATGTAGAGCTTTTGCTTAGTAATAAATAAATTATTAGAGGTTTAAGTTATTTCTTTTTTTTTCACAATGTGCATACACTTATTACAATTCCATCACATTTATGTGGAGCTTGGTTGCAATCTTCCATAGCCTTCTAGGGGCTTGTACAGCCAGTCTTTTTCAATAAATTCCAGATCCTTGGGAAAATCCATTTGCAAAACTCAAGAAAATGGTGCTTAAGGAAAAGGTTTTTGAAGGCCTGCTCCATAATCCAGTGCCAAAGAATATTGTTGAAAGTAAGAAGAAAGTATATTGGCTGAAAAATCGTTTAGAGAAAGTTTGAAGCAAGGTGTATTTGAGTACTTGATATTTTATCAAACCTCTAAAAATAACATGCATAGATTCCTTTAAATTTTATTTACAAGGTCTGTTACCAACATTCTTTGCATTGTTTCAGATTTTGATGCTAATAAAAATTAAATCCTTTAAACTTTATCCTTTTTCTAATGTTTCTTCATGAAGTTTTCGAGATTAAAGACAAATTGCAAAAATGTCTGGGATTAATATAAGAGATCAACTGATATAACTGGTGTTTGCTCTATTAAAGAAAACTTAAGTAGTCTTTGTTAATAATGGATGACTTTATAACTGTGTCTTTTCTAGACTGGAAGGTTTTATTTATAATCAAGACTTTGTTAGCCCCTAGTTAGCATTATTGTAATGTTATGGCAACACGAAAGAAAAACACAAAAGAAAAAAGTGAACCAGTTGCATAGATTAGTGGTTTCCAAACTTAAATGACTCATGGAATCTTAGAAATAGAAGATGTTTTCAGAGAACCCTATCACAACCCTAGAAGATTATATCTTGAAATAATACTTGAAGTACATCAAGTTATTGATGTTTTATGTAAAGACACACTATATTTCTTATAAAAGAATTTTAACAAAAAAGTGAAGTGATTTACTCATTAGTATTAATTCATGCACCAAGTATCAACTTCCCTTGCATTATATTTAGTGACTAAAATATGTGTGTGCTTTCTTTTTTTCCCCCACACAAACTTTTAAGTCTACTGTTGTAGTTATCTGTAATCTCATTTCATATTCTGCATTTAATTTGCTTTTTGGCTTTCATACTCTGAGAGATATTTTTCACTTAAATACATTGTTCAGATGGTATTAAAATGTCTATAGCTGTCACTGGTGTAACTAGTCCTGAGTGGGCCCCATATCAAGATTCCTTGGAGGCCCATTTTAGAGGGCTCGCAACATTTTACAATTTATTCTTGCACATTTTGAGGCCCCATATCATTAATATGGTGGTAGCTATGCCCCTGATAGCTGTGAGACACATCTGTATGTTCTGGTTGAATTCACAACCAAAACTTTGTTGTTCTTGCTTAAATTTAGATTTTAATGTCAAATCTGTTAAGTTGTTCTTTCTGATTTATTATAGTACTTGAATTGATTTTTTACCATTCATGTCTAGTTTTCTCTCCTGGAAGACATTCTTTTATAATTTTTTTTATACAAAACAATTTTTAAACATTTTCTACTTTATATAATTTTTAACATTTTCCTTCAAACTCAATTCATTTTCATTTTAATCCATTCATTAGAAAATTATTTAGTTTTGTAAAACATGGCACATTATTCTGTTTGAGATATAATGAACATAAATTAAGTTTTTAAATTAAGGGCCTTCGTTTTTTCTTTAATTTTGTATACCTACATTCAGTCCTTGAAAGGATATATTTACTTAATTTAGAATGATAAATATGTGTGTTAAATACAATAAACATTGCAACCCCATACTTCATCACATAATTGTGGAGCAGTTATGACTTACCTTAATTAAAAGTAAAATCTGACTTCTGAATGTAAAAGAAGGGCTATATGAAAGCTAAATAATTATCTGGATAATAAAACAATCTCGAACTTAGCTTTCTCAGTTATACAAAATTTTATTTTCATTGCATTACGTAAAATTTCCTTTAATGCATTATTTATTAGTTAAACTACTGTAATTCATTATTCGAACAAAGTTGTAATGATTTCCTTTCCCCCCCTTCTCCATACTGATATATGCTTATCAGAATCAAAATTGGAAAATTTGCTCTCATCTGAAGACAACATATGATTCCAATAAAACATTTGCTTATTCATCACCGATTTCGCAAATTTTAGTCTTAATTTTCTATTTCTTGGGCTCACACGCAGTTGTTTCTTTCAGTACAGCCTTGTAAACTTGCTGATCTGAGTAATTATCGAATAGTTGTTCATGTGAAATTAAAAAGAAAAATTTTAATTAAATTTTGTAGAACTTTTCTATATAATGCTCACACATAGATTCTTCACAGCTTTGTCAGATGGCCACTTTTATTCTTGAAACAATTCTATTTTCCTTACTTAGCGCTTTATTAAATAGGTAGTAGTCCTTGGATAAAAAATTTACTAATTTTCCTAGTAAATACAATGAAAATAGTCTACGGAATTCATTTATTTCCCTACTTTATTTAACAGAATATTTTTGTCAAGTGAATCGCAAAAAATTGCATCAAACGACAATTGAAACATCACTTGAATGCAAAAATAAAAAAAAAAGTGTCAATATATTATTTGATAAATTTATTTAAAAATGTGAGGATTGAAATTTGTGCGGTGTTCGATTACATTTATAGCGCTTTTATTATTTTTTAAATGAACTTTAAAAGTATGTTAATTGGGTTTTTAGTACTTAGATTTAAATGTGCTTTATAAAAAAGTATTTCTTCGGATGTGAAATTTAAAAAATTCGTCTGCAGAGTTATTCATACAAATTTCCGCATAGTTTTGGGTCTTAAGTTTTATTTTTCTTCTTCATTTTAACAAGCAATTTTTTAAATCTTTTGAAGCAATCTTTTGATCGTAGTATTGCACTGAACATGAACGCTCTTTGGATGTATAAAAACTCCTGATATTAAATTTACTTATATATAGTTTCATATTCCAAACGTCTGTTTCGTTTATACAACCCTGTCATGTTTCTACTAGTTTAAAAGTTGATCAATCAAGCAATATCTAACAAACTATATTTGAACAAATCAAGAAATTTTATTTTTAGTTGGATTTATTACATGTTTGTATTTTTAAAAATGTTTAAACTGCTTCTAAAATTGAACAAAAAATATTAAAATTAAACTTCAGACATTTCTTAAAGGTAATATTTTGCCAAAACAGATATTTACTATAAATAGGTAAATAAATATTTTATTTGTGAATTGTTATTTAAAAAAGTTTAAGTATTTAGCTTAAAAAAGAAGGGAGAATTATTACACACTTGCTACTTTCATTTTTATCAAACGTTTTTATTATAGCGAAGCCTTACACTTTATTTACTGTAAGACAATACGACCGGAGAACCTGGGTTCGATGCCCGATGCCACCGAGTACGTGCTCGTTAAATCAGTAGGTCCGTAAGTCTTGTGGGCGGTCGCAGCAGAAACCACGAGTGCTGGGGGCTGGAGAATATTTCACTCCCCTTCAGTTCCATGCCTAAATTGTGGAGGTGGTGACGCCATCTATCGTTAAGAAGTCCAACCTGTCTCACAGACTCTGGCAACTTTCCTTCCCTTCGGGAAGGACACGACACCAACAACGAGAATTAAAACTTCCAGCTTCCTAAAGCAGAGACTATATCTGAAGACAGGGTAAAAAAAAACAACAGTATCTGAAGACAGGGTAAAAAAATAACAGTATACTAAAGCAATCAGTCAATTTCTTAAGTGGAGACGACATCCGAAGACAGGGTAAAGCCATTCCGATGCAGTGAAATGTCAGCACTCTATTCCTATACTATAAAAACGTTAGCACCCTAATTGGCAAAGGTGTCCGAAGATAGTGGAAAGCTATGTCGACATAATAAAACCGCCAGCTTCCAAAGCGTAAACGGTATTCGAAGACGGAAAATGATGGGTTGAATGTTTCTTGGAGTGCTTGCTTCCCGCAGGGAAGCTTAAACTCCTATCCTGGGAGAACTTTTGGGGAGACTTTGGTTCGGCTTAACCTTAGCCCCCCTTCCCTTTGCTGCATTTGTGGTCATTAAGATAAAATTTTAAGAAATAGAGATAAAATAGTCAGAACGCAATCGTACAATATTAGTGATTTTGTGGAGTATTTAGTTTTATTTTTAGATACAAATGAATGAACAGTTTATGAGGCATCTGTAGTGGGGTATTCTCTGCGATTTCATTAACATATTTGTAAATAAAAGAGGTTGAATTATGAAAATGTTAATACAGTTGACTCTCGATAATACGAAGCTAAAGGGACCAATGAAACACTTCGAATTGTCAAGAAGGTAGGTGAAAACTCCCCAAATACGCGAAACGAAATTTTTTTCTAACACATTTAAATTTGAAACTATGTAGTAAAGCAACAATTCTGTACATATGTATAAAATTATTTTAAAGTATTTTAAAAAGTACATATTATATATAGTATAAATATTACACAGAAGTTAATAGTCTCCTGCATTAAAAGAATACATTTATGTATAAAAAACTATTAAAAGAATACAAACTGTACATAACTAATTTTTTTTTTTGACGAAAAAATCTTATCTTTTTTGTTTTATGGTATTCAATCTAACTTTGTCATTAGAGTTTTCTAGAATAAATTTAACTTGGTAAATGTCCGTATCAAAATGATCTTGAAGGGAAAAGTTGCGTAGTTCGTTTAGTGACATTTTAGTTTCTGTCAGAGTTATCGAAGTCAATAAACTCCGATGGTCATCAAAAGAGCTACGTTACAGGGGAGACAACACAAAACATATAAGTTCCAACCAGTTTGCTACAGGACTCTACATGATAGTGAGTTTTTGAATTGTCAAGAGTTTTATGAGATAGCTTCGAATTATCACGTGTTATGTTCTGGTCAGACACAGATTTTACTTCGAAATATTGAGTATACCAAAACGTATTGTTTTAGTTCGAAATATCAAGAGTTTTTTTAGGAGCCGAGCACGTACTTCGAATTAGCGAGAGGTTCGTATTATCGAAGGTTTGAATTACCGAGAATCGACTGTATCTCTCTTCTTATAAAAGAGAAACTATACATATATAAATCTCTACAGTCAGATGTGTTATTGTAAACCTTTAAACTTTTAATGAAATTAATCTAATCTCATCGTTTTTTCAAATTAGGAATAGAACTTTCTGAACAGAAATACGGAGGTCAAATGAAAGTCACTCTACAATACTAATTGTAGAGGAATATATTTAATAAATGCCTAAAATTATCTGCCTTTCCAAAAGTATCAAATGTGACTACGGAACGAAATATGTACCTAACCCGTCTTCCATTTTGAACTTTCTTTTAAATCAATTCATATTTTGAAAATTGTAAATAATGCATACAATTAAATTATCTGATCAGTAAATTATATTTATACAAACGTTTTAGAGATCAAAATTTGCTTACAAAATATTTTAAACCATGATATTGCTTACAAAATATTTTAAATCAAGATATTGCTTATAAAATATTTTAAATCAAGATATTGCTTCAAAAATAATTAAACACAGATAAATAAAATGAAATACTTTTAAGAATAAGTAAAAGTAAAAATTCTAATATATTTTAATAAACACATATTGAAATATAATATTTGATCATTGCTTGATTATTATTTGAGTAAGAAAATACTTTTTAAAACAACCATTTTGTAATCCTTACTAATTACAACAGTTTTCCTTCAGAAAAAATTATAAGAATTCACAGAATTACGTGTAACATAAGAAAAACAAAGCCAGATTTTTATTATTATTAGGGCGCCCGAAAATTAGTCTACTTCAAAAAAAAAAACAAAAAACTTTAACATTAGGTTATAAATCCTATATTAAATCTAAAATTTGTCGACTCAGGGAATCCTTAAAAATATATGGTGTTTTCAGGGAAATTCATCCTATTGTATCTTGGAAGAATATATTTTAAAATACACTGGTGCAGGGACATCTTAAGACTCTTTGAGGCCCTGGGCCCTTATGCAAATGTAGGCCCTACCTGAGATCTTTAAAAGTAGACAGTATATAGCATGCTCATTGTCAAATACTCGTTCAAACGGTAATTTAAAACAAATAAGTGTGCACGACTCACAATCTCAAAACCCTAGGCACAAACCGGCTTGACCGATGGCCGCATTTCGACTCAATGAATTGAATGATTGTTTATGGTATTAGGCTTAGGCCTATACATGGGCAATGGTCATCGCATAATAATGTAGTCTTATCACTTTTGCCAGTTGACATGCAGTTTGAAATTCCCTGTTTATCGGAGAATATGTACGGGAATAATAATGGACCATTAAAATTATCCCGATCATGATCTTATTAAGACGAAGTCAAGAATGAAACGAGGCCCCGGGCCCAGTTGGCCCATGCCTTAAGACGTCCCTGCACTGGTGTACAAAACTCAAACAACAGGTTTTTTTGTTGCCTTAATTCCAAGAGAAATCAGTTGTGTGTGTTCCTCTGAAGCATCGACAGAGATGTACCCCTTTATGTTGGGCAGGGGAACACGTTTCTGAACCAGACAGCAATGGGTTTTTCTACTCTTCACAGATGAACAATGGCGTAGCTACCAATGGGCTAGGTCAGGGGTGGCCAACCTTTTTGGGAAGCGTGCCACAATCTGATAAAAAAAAATTACGCGTGCCACTTTCAACTTTTCCACCAAACTAAAAAATATACAAAAGTGAAAAAATGTTACTTATAATCTTATTATGGGTTATTTACACCAAAAACATACTTTTAAATGCAAGTTCAATACAGTGAAAATTTAAAAAGAAAATGGTATAACAAATAAAACAAATGTAGAAACTTATATTTTACTGTTGATAAATTTTTACAGAATCAGTCAGTTAGCTAAGGTACAAAATAAAAATGAGCAACTTGAAACATTTAATTTTAAATGATTACTATAAGCAGTGTCTCTTAATGTGACTTTAGAATCTGTAGTTTTTTTACTAAATCATCTACATTTAGACAGAGGCGGATTAAGCGGGTGGCGGACCTGGCGGCCAGTAGGAGCCCCAGGCTTTATGGATTCCAGTTACAAATTTAACGTGTGACTAAAAAAATCTTCAACCGATATTGCAACTCCAATGATTTCCACGGATTTGAGTCGTGTAGCAGCCCTAACCATCTCTCTTTCGTTTGTTTGTATTGTTGCAATTGGTACAAAATTTTCACGTGAGTTTTTTGTACAAACTTTATTTCAAACAAACGAATACTATTCAAGTCAAACAAGTTCATTTTTAATTCACAGACTTGTTTTGTTACTCTAAAGTACATGATGGGAAAAAATCCCAACACCAAGAACAAATTATTGTATAGATGAATGAAATTTCGGCAATACATTTGTCTAGGTAACATATTTAATTCATTGATGTTTCAAGATCACAGGTTGTCGTAGCCTTTCACTACCCCTATGATTATTAACTCCCCTTCGCATATTATCTAAATCTGAATATGTTGGATCCATAATTAATTACAACCAAATTAATAAATCAATCTTATTTATTTATCTTTCTTAATTGAGAAATACACAAATATTATTCAGACTATAAGAGCAACAAATTACAGTGGAGTGTGAGAAGAATCTGATTATGAACGACGGAATACTAACTGAAACCACGGAGAATAACGTATACAATCAAACTACGCATTTATATCTAATTTATGAAAATAACTGACCTGGTACCTTTTTCTTAAGGCAGGTTTTTCTAATACTGGATTGCTCTAAGGAGCAGCTTCAATCTTTGATATCTTTCAGTTCTGTCCCGAACCGAATTAATGAACCTTTTTCAATAGTCTTCTCCCGGCGAATATACTTCCACTAGTTAAACTAATCTCTCAGAATCACCTTCTTAATCAACCTCGTAGTCATCCTCCTCTCTTCATTTCATTTCTCCCTTTTATATCTTTTTCGAACTCGCTAAACCCGAAACTATCTTGTTTGCATAAGTCACACTTTTGGCTCTCGGCGGAGATTGGTTAAAATAAATAAAATATTTAAAGATTTGAGAGAAGGTTAGTGAACCGCGTAAGCACCCGTCACAAGGTTAATGTAAGTACGAAAATAGCCATACAGCCTTGTTTGGTTACTGTAGGATACATCTTACACTCTGATGGGAAAAAATCCTACCCAGAAAAAATTATTGTAGTCGAGTGAAATTTCGGCAATACATTTGTCTAGGTAACATATTTAATTGATTAATGTTTCAAGATCACAGGTTACTGTAAGCACGAGAAGAGCCATTTCAAATCTGAAATGAGGGTACATTAAAAACCGGTGTAACCGTCAGAATTTTAAATGCAAGCATGCATACAATGTGTCTTAGAAGTTCTGGATATCAGTTTATGGGATGGAATTGCATCCCTGTTGCTCTTGTTAAGTCAATATAAGGTTGTTTAATTCTGGTTGGAGATAATCTTGTCTAGTGATGTCCCATTCATGATCGATTGGAGAAAGATCTGGTGGACTATCAGGCCAAGGTAACACGTTGACACTCTATAGAGGATGTTGGGTTACGACAGGGTATCAGGGTGCACATTACCCTGTTAAAAACTATTGAATGATATTTATAAATGGCTGTGCAACAGTTTGAATCATCAGACTGACGTACTAGTTTGCAGTCAGGGTGTATTAATTAATCTCGAGAATGCTCCGGCAGTCAAAGAAAATTGCTCGAGCCAGACTATAACTCTAGGTGCAGGCCCAGTGTGTGTAGGCCCCAGAAAGGTTGTTTGCAGGCACAGAACTGGTCTTCTTCTAACAATAAACAGCCTTCAGTGGCGTAATGTACAACATGAACCCCGCTTCGTGGGGAGGGACATAGCCTGACTGATGGTTGAGGCCCAAAACTTGGCTTTTCAGGAGACCCCTAATATTCTTCGTTACGCCAATTCATCGTTGGCACCAAGACAGAAACAGCCATGATCATAGAAAACAACACATCGCCTCTAAGTTCTCCAATGAATCTCTAGTGTGACATCATTGAAGTCGCAGATGTCAGCGATTTGATATGATATGAACGCTACGGGCGTCTGTCTGGGAGCTATTTCTCAAAAAATTGATTTGTTGAAGTTCACTGTCTCATGATGTTCCCAAGCCATGTGGTGAATACGGCGGTCTTCTCTGTTATTGGTGATCCATGAGTGATTGGACTATAGTTTTCTTAACGTAGAGCTTTCCCAGGACCACTGCTGCCATCATCGATCCTGCACGTTACACAAATCTAAAGGAAACTTACAAAGAGACGATATTAAATCTTTTGATTTTAACTATATGAATTGGACCAGCTTTTACTATTTTTAAAGGAAAACAAATATACAATGAAGATGCTAACACAAATTTATCGTGTTGCAAGGGAAATACTAATGTGGAGATGCTTTCCCCAAAGTAGAAATACATTTGAAAATATTCTTAACAATACCAATATCGAATGCATGAGGTGAGAGATCTTTTTCAGTTTTAAAGCATGTGAAAACTTGTTTAAGAAGTACTATAAGAAAGAAGACGAATTGAGTAACGTAGCCATATTATACAGGATGATTCGCTACCAGACCGACAAACTTCCAGGGTGTGTGGTGGATTCAGAGACGGCTCTGAATCACATAGGAATGCAGGGTCGCACATGCCGTAGTAGCGAACTATGGGCAAAGAAAAAAAAAGCAACACATCAATGGATCAGAAAACATTTTATTGAAAGGTTGTACTACAACAGGTATTCGAGTAAGGAGATCTTCAAGTGAAAGAACTGGAGTCTCGTACACCAAATTCTTCATGTAACTAGAACCAGACTCATGTCCCCTTCTGTTCACACTTGCAAAGGTAGAGCGATGTGGAACACCCCTGTTTGGGTAACGTTTCTGGTACAACCGTCGAGTGGCGTGGGTATTACAATCCGCAGCCCCATACATGATCAGCATGATGGCCAGTTCTTCGTTTGAATACGAGTTCATTCTACTACTTCGGGAAACGGATCGCAAATGATGACTTCCAGCACAGGCTTGGTGTTTATGAAACATTTAGTTCAGTGCAATCTACCACAAGACTGCCCAGAGGAATCTTCCAGAAGGTCAGCAACTCCATGCAGCTTCGCTGTCAGACTTATCAGATGACTTCTGGTCGTAATTTCGAATACCTGTTGTAGTACAACCTTTCAATAAAATGTTTTCTGCCCTTTTAATGCGTTGTTGTTTCTGTTCTTTTTCTCTGCTTCTTTGCACCATAACTCGCAACTACGGCATGTGCGACCCTGCATTCCTATGAGATTCCGAGTCATCTCTGTAACCCCTATATATCCTGTAAGTTTGTCGATCTGGTAGTGAATCTCCCTATATATAGAACAAGATGTTTTGGACAAAATAATTGATGAATTTGCGTAAAAATCAAGAACTAAAGTTATTTAGCAAAATTGTTAGCTCTACAATAAGATTTTTAATTCGCTTAGCCACTGAGTTTTATCATTAGCAATGCATTTTATTTTGAGAATTTAAGGTCAGCTAATATCTTTTCACTATTCTAGCTTTTCGACTCTTGAGTCTATGGGCCTCAAACCTTTTACCGCCAGGGGCCTCCAACTATCTTAATCCGCCTCTGCATTTAGATTAGTTCGTGAAGATGCTAACAAAATTAGGTGTTTTAGGTGCATATCAGTTAATTTTGAGCGATATTTTGATTTAATTACGTTCATAACAGAAAACATTTCTTCACAAACATATGTTGATCCAAACCTACAACAATATCTGACCGCTAAATCATGTAAATTTCGAAAATTACTTGGTGGCACAAATTTCCAAAATTCGATGTAATTCGGATCATTTGCGGTTAAAATAATTCCCTTATATTTGTTTTTTAGAGTAAAATGGTGCTGTAGGTCAATAATTTCAATTTGTTCCTGAGATGGGTAAAAATTAATGTCTTGAAAAGAAATCGAAAAAAGATTAGTGAAAAGTTCAGTATTTTTTTTATCATCTTTAAAATCCTCAAACCTGGCATTGAAAGAATCCTGCAAAATGGATATTAAATTTTTAAATCCTGCATTAATTAAAATTTTTTCCTGCATGAATGGAAAATGAGTTATATAATTTTTTCTCTCCAAAATCCAGACAAAAAAGCAAAGGTTTGTTCACAAAAGAAGATATATGACAAACTAGGGTAGGAAAATAAAATTTTTCCCTGTAATCTTAAATTTAAATTGTTTAAATGTTACATTATATCGGTAAGAAAAGCTAAATCCCACAGCCAATTTTCACTCCTGAGGAGCGAGCATTCACTGGGCAGTTCATAGTTTTTTTCTAGATATTCTAAAACACATTTCCTCAAACTCCAAAATCTCGCAAGGGAATTTCCTTTGGAAAGCCAGCACACACTACAATGAAGGAGTAACTCGCCATTTTCTTCCGTTTCTTCGGGGAAAAGCGTACGAAATCTTCTTCGATTCAGAGCACGAGCTCGTATTTTGTTGATATAGCGCACCACAAGGTCAACAACGAAAGACAAGTTTAAGTCCTTGGTACAAAGAGCTTCTTGATGAATAATACAATGACTTGAAAACTTTTCTTTCCAAATAATTTTCAAGCAATGCAACAAAACCTTTTATTCTGCCAACCATGCAAGGCACTCCATCTGTGCAAACACTGTCTAATTTTGTCCATTCCACTTTGTTAACTTCAATAACATTATTAAATTCCTTAAAAATGTCTTCACCTGTAGATAAAACTAATTGGCGCAAATCAAGAAGTTCTTCCACAGTATCAAAATTATTGTTCGTGTAACGCACAAAGATGCTTAACTGCGCATCGTCTATGATATCACAGCTTTCATCCAGAGTTAATGAAAATATTTGCAATTTTGAAGTTCAGAGACAATTTGCGTTCCAACATCCTGGCCCATGTCATGATGGTATTTCTAGACAAAGCTATTTTATCAACCAGATTTTTGACATTAAGGTCACCGACATTTTGGGCGAAAATTAAAAGGCTACTTTTTATTATCTCGTCGCCGTCAGAATATGGTTTTTTCTTGCGGGCTAACAACAAAGAAAGTTCATAAGAAGTGTACACCATGGTTTCCATTTCGTCATTTCTCTTCTGGAACAAAGATTATTGGCCAGCTAAAGATTTCTTTTTTTTTTTCATTGATAAATTCCATTCGCTAACTTGATCCGATAGGATATTTGCTGTTGAAATCACTATGTAGTTGTTTGAAATGACGGTCCAAATTAAATTTTTTTGGCACTGCTATTCAAATTCAACATATCAAACAAACAGGCGGGGAAGCATTTTGATGTGTAAACAAGTATTGTTCTTCCCAGATAATTTTAAAATCACGTGCTGCGATATCCTCTTCATAATATCTTTTCGATGTCGAAGATTTACTTATAAACATATTGAAAATAAAAACAAATTTAAACAACCACGCTCAACGCTAAAATCTAAAAACAATTTTAGAAAAGGAGAAATGCTTAACATCTTGCTAAGCAGAGTTTAAAACCGAATCCAGCATTCTGATTAGTCATGGATGCAAGTTCACACTCCCTCTGGTTTATAAAGCGACTACTTTTTGCAGATAGAATTACTTCTACCGTATCAACAACTGCTTTCCTAATATATTGCAGAATTACTTCTTGACATTACAGAAATCGTAAATAGCCACATCTTCGGAAAAAATCTTTTTATCTGACATTACAATGACAGTCAATAGCTATAAACTTCAGCACTACACGGGGAAGCTGAAATTCGAATGGAAATCTGAGATGTTAAAAAATAACCGCCCCCGAGAGAGGGTGACCTTTTGGGCAGATTCGACCGTCCAAGAGAGAGAGAATTTATTTGTTTTTAGTCTCAGGTTACTCAACACTTTTCTCGGAACGTTACAATGCTGTAGAATTGTAAATTTTGGAGCATGATCCCATTTTTGGCACTATACTACAGAAAAGAAGAATCTTGCTTAGCGCACTTAAAATCTCAAGCTGAAAATTTCTGTTTTTTACATATTCTCTTCATGACAATTTTTTATCGTAATTCAATTAATTCGGTAATATTTTCATACAATTTTTGTAATTTTTCAATAAGTCTTCGCGTGCCACAGTTACGGCTCCCGCGTGCCACATTGTGGCACGCGTGCCGCGGGTTGGCCACCCCTGTTCTACAGAAAGAAGTCACAAAAACAGAACACGAACACCCCGCAACAGCGTCCAATACGAAAATGGTTAAATTAAAAGAAATGAATTAATCGCTTGAAATTAGTAATAGGGACATCGAAATAAAAATAAAAGACATGAAAAATAGTGGTTATATACGTACCCACTATAGCAGGGGTGGGTTAATAGCAGCCCGCGGGCCACATAAAACCCGGCAAGACAGTTAGAATATCCACTTTGAAACGCGATTTCTTTCTCGTGCGTGATCACCGATTCATTTTGTATTTTTTGCAATTAGGAAAACAGAAAATCTTTCATAAGAAAACAAAATAAATAGAATGTTTTTACAAAGTGTTCTCTGGAGAGTTTGGTGGACGAGGTTACAAGGTCTTAAGATTATGAGAAATCGAGCCTATATAAATTCAATTTTCTCTCTTATACCATTGTTGCATATATTGGTATAAAACCTGAGAAGCTACAGCTTAAACTTATTATGGATTAGCAGTCAGATCACAATGTGAAGGAAATGTTTAACGCTATGTCATGGATTTTTACAAATCTGTGTCAGCTGAAAAATTTCCATGTATGAAGAAATTTGCTGGGGACAATATTAGTCGATATATATATATATATATATATATATATATATACACTGGTGTGCAAAAATAAAGGACGAAGTCGAAAAATTAGCATATCAGCTGAACGAAGAGGCAGGGCGGACAGAAAGACAAATCAGGAGATTAAGTGAGGTGATGTACGGTAGCACATGCGCAGATATGCAGGTAGACGTAATGGGGGAGTGTCTGAGTAGTAAAGCATGTTGTCGGTGTAAGATTAGTATTTCTGGCAAAGAGATTGCACACCGTATAGCAGTTAAAATCACACCGAGTCTGCCTCAGCGAGAAATGGCGAATAATTAATCTGTTAGACGACATCTGGATGCTTTTACCCGAGGTCGAATCATTAGGAAGTTGGAGGAAGGTCGCAGTGTGACAAGTGTGGCTGCAGAGTTCGGAATTGCTCACAGCATCGTTTCACGACTTTGGAGACAATTTCAAACTACAGGAACAGCTATCCGGGGGTTCAGTAGTGGTCATCCACGAGGAACCACACCCGCAGATGACCGGTATATTGCCTTACAGGCCAGAAGAAACAGGCGGCAGACAGCGGGAGAAATCGCTAGACACACGACACAGGCGACTGGACGACCGATATTGCGTTTTACCAAGGCCAGAAGACTGCACGGTGGTGGTCTGTTTGCACGACGCCCTGTACGGTGTGTACCTCTAACGCCTGCCCATCGGAGAAGGCGTTCTCTGTGGTGCCAGGAACACCGGAATTGGAGAGACAATGAATGGGGACGAGTACTCTTTACAGATGAGAGCAGATTCAGTCTGAGTAGCGATTCTCATCGTATACTCATCTGGAGAGAGCGGGGAAGCCACAATCATCCCACGAACATCATTGAAAGGGACAGGTATGGAGGTGGCGGTGTTCTCGTTTGGGGAGGCATCATGCTTGGTAGTCGTACAGACCTTCACATCTTCGACGCAGGTTCAGTCAACGGGACCCGTTATTGTAACGAGATTCTTCTTCCATATGTGCGTCTTTTTAGAGGCGCTATGGGTCCGCAGTTCCTTTTTATGGACGACAATGCACCATGTCATCGCACAGTAGCTGCCGAACAGCTCTTAGAGAGTGAGGATATTGAACGTATGGATTGGCCGGCACGATCTCCGGATCTCAATCCCATCGAGCATGTATGGGATTTTCTAGTCAGACGCTTGGCAGCTCGTACCTTACCACCAGTAACGATTCCGGAGCTTCGATTGGCGCTGCAAGACGAATGGGCAGCAATGCCTCAACAACTCATTGACACCCTCATTCTCAGCATGGGCAGACGCTGTGAAACCTGCCTAGCAGTCAGGGGAGATCATATCCCCTACTAAAGACCGGATATTTCTTGCTGGACACCCATCACAGGGATGTTTCGGCCTTCAGTCGCATTGCGCTCCATGCTACTTTTTCAATAAAGCTACTTTTTTTGTCCCTCTGATTTCTTTTTTAGTAAGTGTTGCTTACATTACTCATGTCCTTACGTATTGGGGATCTTACGGTATTAAATGAGTTGATTTGGAATGCTTTTGTACAAAGTTATATTGAAAAAACCGTCTCGTCCTTAATTTTTGCACACCAGTGTATATATATATATATATATATATATATATAGAAACGTATGATAGGGTACATTTGTCTCATTAAAATTATTCTAATATTGAATGTGGATGAATTAACACATTATAACAATACAGTACATTATAACATTAACAGTACAATAAATACATTTAATATAAAACTGCCACTATTTTATTTAATTTATATGAATTATTTCTTATTATTAATGCAATCCTTTTTAAAACTCTTTTATAAGCTTGTCTTGTATGTAACGGAATCTTAGAATTCAATTTTTAGCCACTTTAAAAGATCAGATTAATTCGAAATTTTGCTCACTTCTTCAGGACCAATGATCATACAATAATTTAATAATTTTGTTCCATTGTCCTGATCAGGACATCAGGATTAACGTTTTCCCATTTTCAGACCCCCACCCGCATCTCGCGACTCATTTCAGATCCCATTTCAAGTTATGGGGACTCATTCCAGATTTGGCGACTAAAAAATTAAGTCACAACTTAGTTCGATTAACTGTAAAAGATGTTTTATAGTATTTTTAAACTATAATTTATTCAAAGTGCGACGCTCCTGTATCCTCCGTTCTCACAATGTGACTCATGGACCAAAATAAGTTGCCTATTCCTGTACTAGAGTAACCCAGAACTGAACGATAAAAATCAAGAAAACCATATTGTAACGTTAGCGACCAACTTGGCGAAAATTTACATCAACAATTTGACTCGCAGCGTACCGATATCAAATTAAAACGATCTATCTAACCGTAAGAGTTCACAACTTCAAATGACCGCTGTATTGACGAGCTTTCATGGTTGTGAAGGGGATTTTCTGTCGAGTCGTGGATTTCAATCCTGATGCCACTAAAGCAGCGTTTCTCAAACTGTGGGGTCGGGATAAACCTGCGAGGGGGGCGCGAGCATATTGGGAAGTCAAAAACAAAAGATCATTTAAAAAATTATTAATTTACTGAAAGTAAACAAATATAAAATACACATTTACACTGATATATTACACTTAAAAATATATATGTACTGCGCAATATCTTTAATAATTAAAATTTAACAATACTAAGTTAAGAACAAGTTTAATAATTACCAGTGACTCCATGGGCTTGTTACATATAAAATTATGTATAAAAATTAACACTTATCTCCATAATTTGTACGGTTTATAATTAATCCCATAAATGCCGATTGAAGATTTCTCGATTCGTTCTCCAATGCCACCGTTTAAAGCGTAGGCTAGAATATGTGGTGTATTGGGGAAGGAGGTTAGAAAAAAGTAAAGTAAATTCTCTGAAATAAGTAAATCAGTTGTAAACACTGTAAAAGTCCTTTTATTGCATTTCAACGCCTTCGTAATAATTTTATGGATAGCAGTGCACAGAAAAGATTGTACTTCGGAAAGACGTATATATACGTCTGGGACAATTAATGCACTGGCTGAGTGAGACGTTTATATACGACGGTTAACCTTAAGAGGTTGAAGTCTCTTTGTAGCTTTAGCGTCAAAGTATATTATTACTGAAGTCAATACATTGCTATTGTATGGGGGGGGGGTGATGAAAACTATAATTGAATATCGGGTCACAAATATTGAAAGTGTGAGAAGCACTGCACTAAAAAACCCTCCAGGGTAGAGGAGTTAATGCACATTAAATCTTTCAAGGATGAATGCCCTCACGTTGGCATGACATTGCGTGCAGTGCCAGTTGGATTGTCCTCCTTGTCATTTGACCGTGGTCAAAAATTGTGAGGTCTTTCGCTAATAGCCCTTCTGTTGCTTCAAACTACGACGCTAATGAAAAATAAAAGCCACTAGAAAGGGAGATATTGTAAATCATTCTAAGAAAAACTAGTTTAAAAAAAATATTTTTCATTTTAATGACTAGCAAATATTTATTTTCACTTACTGAAGAAATTTCTCTGTGTTTTGAAATTTCTTTTCCTCGATGAAAATGCTTTTAACACCGGGAATGATTGTTTTTGTCTGGCATAAATGAGAAATTTTTAAATTAATATCCCACCTCTCAATGGTTTTCGAAACTCTTTTATTGTGTTTCACTTTCCATCGTAATTATGAACCCAAACATTGTGTAAACTCTTTAATAATAGGTATTAGATCAAATTATTGGAGTTAGGGAACAGAGAATATTACTATATGTAGTTGTATTATTGACAAAAATTAATTAACAAAAATGGTCAAAATGCTTATAGTATAGAAACTGAACATTATTTTCTATAAATATTAAAGTAGAAATATAATTTACATAAGAGTAATTTATTTAAGCAATTTACATATACATATTTTTAAATAATAGCCTAATTGACATTTAGATCGTTTTTACTGATATAAATATATAAGAATGCATAATTATTTAAACATTGCCCTTTACAGAAAATGGATAAAGTAAATAAATCTTCCGATGAATGGGCGCGAACAAGTGAACTGCGAGAATGTCATATAAAAAAACATTGTACATCCCAACAATTGGATACTCTTACCCGGGATAAATCAGAAAGTTTTTACTTCTATCGTGTGGATATAAGCAGATGTTGCCAAATTGGTGGTCCGTGGACCACTAGTAGTCCACGAGAAAATTTCGCTGGTCTCCTGTAAAATGTGGAATATACTTACTCATCACGTTAAGTCATGTTTTAAGATGCATCGAAACGTGATTCAATTCATAACAACACGTGAAAAGTTATATATATATATATATATATAAACGCTACTTCATAGAATAACGCTACGGTAAATAAGTCATACTGCTGTTGTTGCATTGTTATATGTGGATAATAGATCCGTGGGCAACGAAAATTCAGGATAATTTAAGCATGCATCTAAAAAAAGCCTCATCGATCTATCGCCCGACGAAACTCTCAAATTTAAATTTTATTCATCCTTATCAAGATCTCCGTTTTGGCTTTCCATAAAAAGTGAATAGCCTTTGAATGAACAGGCGATGGAAATTCTGATTCAATTATCCACAACTTATTAAATAATGTGAAAAGGCCTTTTCATCTGTCACAGCTATCAAAACACGGTGCTAATCTCAGCTTGAAATAAATGCAGTTTTCCGTCTTGCAGTATCAACATTGGATCCAAATATCCATAATTTTATTTCAATTACGTAGGACATCCATCACACCAGGAATGTACGATGCTAAATTTGATAAACTGTTTTTTAATTGTTTTGTTTTTACAGTTTTTGTTTATTTTATGATGGTTTATTAATAAAGCTTTCATATAATTTGGTTACATTTAATGGTTTTATTTTATTACCTAGGTACACTTATATGTTCTTAGATTACACACACAATTTTTTTTATAAATATATTTAACACTTAAAATATCGTATTAGTAGTCCGCGGGATTTAAATTATGAATTTACTGGTCAGTGAGGTCAAAAAATTTGGCAAGCGTTGGCTATAAGCACACACACACGCATTTTTTTATATGTATGTTTGTTACGACTAAAGTGCATAAATCACTTAATCTGCACATTAACTAGGGTGATCCGTTAAAGTGTAAAAAATTGTTTCGTTTCTCAAATTACCTAGATAATCTGCTAATTATCTAGATAATCGGCATATTACCTACAAGACCATTGTTAATCTGTACATTACCTAGTAGGCACTCGTTAAAATGAAAATAAGATCTTTGGTGGAACAACAGTAACGTTTCTGTACGGTTAAAATAAATTATTTTTGACGTATAAAGAATCAAGCTAATACAGTTGCACAGTTAACCCATTGGTAGATAGAATCACACACACACAGTCATCGTTCAATTAAGAAACTATAATACAAAAATGAAATGGTTAAGCATGTTACGAATTTTGTATAAAATAGTGTAAATAATTTGTATTTGGAGGTGCAATGCATTTAGATTACTCTGTTATATTATGTTGAAACTGTAATATTCACAAGCAACGCCGTCCCTTACGTTATAATGCCGTTTCAATAGGAACTTGGCGAAATATTAGAGATAGAGCCAAGTTGGCATCATTTTTGGCGACCAATTTGGCGACTTTGGCAACATTGGGACCCTCTGAATTCTTCTAGAAATTGGTGGAGAAATCCACTATAATTTCACAATCTATGGCGCGAGCGCATCTTTCTCGAAGTTTCGGCTACGGCTATAAATAGAGCGATACTCACCGTAGCAGTTAGTCTTGTTTGAACCAGCGATTAGTTAGTCTGGTTTTGACTAGTGATTAGTAAACTTGCCTTGACCGTGAAAACTAGCGATTAGCTCGGCTGTTCAATATTATGGATGGTGCTTGGGGATAATCTTTTACGTAAGTGTATGTTAGACACTGATAATTGTGTCTGAGTGCTATTGAAGGAGTGAAATCCTTCTGATATTTATTCTACGAATTTGGCTGTTGAATCCTGTATTTCAAGGATTCTTTTTGCGACAATAAATTTTCATCGCTCTTAGAGAACTGTCTTGTACTTTGTGACTGAATTGCATAAAATCCTCGAACCCCTATCTCAACGTAACAATAGTATTACAATTAAGGAAATGAATTTGCAAAACATATGATTAAATAATTCTTACTTATTAATGCAATCTAATGTTTGGTGACGCTTTGAACTGCTTAGCAAATGATTTTTTGCGACAAGCACACTTATTGGTGGTGCATGTAGATTTACAGCCACATTTTTTGAAACCCTGCCCAGTACGAAAGTATTGTTATATTGCTGTTGGACGTAAACATATTTCTATACAACAGGGACATCTTTCGTTAAAAATCTCTTTTTGCAAATACTGAATTCAGATCTCGCATACAATTGTTTTAAGGTATCCGATTACTTGCAACAGCTTAAAAAAAAATGGAGATATGGAGACTTTTTTGTGGTTTTTTTAGATTTATTTAGACATTTTAAGAAAAATATGCTCAAGTTAAGAATAGAAAAAGCAATTATTATTACTAAAATGGGGGGAAATGGATAAAAATTGACAAAAAATAACATAAACGCGGCTTATTTTGTACGAAAAGTTTATGAAGAAATTTTCAATTTTTCAATGCTGATGTGTTGCTATGTTATTCCCTTTTGAAATGACCAGATATAACAGATATTTTAATTTTTTACAAAAAGTAGAGCACTTTATCTTAGTTATTGTATGAAATTGCTTAAAAAAAACAGTGATTATATTAACATAAAGGACTGTAAATTTGGTAATAAAATAGTGATTGATAAATCTGAAGGTTAAAACACTTCTATATTATACAGAACATACACAAAAAGTTTCAGTTAATTATTTTCAAAATTTTTTTAGCAATCGCTGGCCCCGTTCGAGCACTTAAAAAAAAACATTGAGGAGGTAGGTGGTGTCGCCATCTATCGTGTAGAAGTCCAACCTGTCTCAGGCTCTGGCAACTTTCATTCGTTCCCTTGGGGAAGGACACAACAACAGCAACTGAAAGGAGAGGGAGGGGGTTCGGAAAGGTGGTTTGTAAGCGAAAATATTCTTGTCAACTGTGCTGAATAGGTAGAAGTGGCTTTGGTGACAAATTTAGTTGCCCAATCTGCAGGAGAAAATAGTTACCCGAGACACAAATCTAGAAGAGATTTGAATTTATTTATTATTACAAATTTAGAATGATTATTTGAAGAGACTAAGAAATTTTTAGAATGGAAGCGATCAAGGGAGTTTCAGTAAAGCAGAAACTGTGCGTTTCACTCGCCACATGCGAAATTTTGATTGTGGAACATGAAAAATAAATGTCATTCTTGATATTTAGATTGTTTCTTAGCAATAATTAAAACTTTACAATACCCCTATATAAGAATAAATACTTTTGAAAAAAAAATTAAAAATAAAAGCTTAAACTAATTAAAACTCCCTTGTATTCTCTATTAAGATCTTTTAATTAAGGATAATTATTAAAGTGATCCAAGTAACCGACCAAGTTCTTGTTTTTTTTTCTTTCAAAAGTGGAATCAGAATTTAGGAACAGAACTTGAAGAACAACTAACATAAGATGACTAGAGTAACAAAACAGTGCACAATAAGAGCAAGACTTACTTCTTAAGGTTCCGATTACCCTAAAATTGTGAATTTTGCCCAAAATTGACAAATTTTTATGATTTTATTTTATAGGCCATCTTATTAATTTTTATAAAAATACTAAGTTTATTATTTTCCGTTCACTAGAACAAAATCTACAAATGTTTTAGTAAAGATGCCATTACTTAAAGCAATATGTCATACTTTAAAAGGCGTTTTACTCGATATGCGCTTTTTGTTTTGTTTTGAAAATGCTCTAACGGGGTCAGCAATTATTCAAAAAGTTTTGAAAAAAATTAACTGAGATTTTTTTGTGTATGTTCTGTATGATAGTAGAAGTGTTTTAACCTTCAGATTTATCAATCACTGCTTTATTATAAAATTTATATTCCCTTAGGTTAATATAATCACTGTTTTTTTAAGCAATTTCATGTTATAACTAAGATAATGTGCTGTAGTTTTTGTAAAACTTAAAATACCTCTTATTCTGAAGGTCATTTAAAACACATCATAATTGAAAAATTGAAAATTTGTTCAGAAACTTTTGGTACAAAATGAGCCCCGTTTGTTATTTTTTGTAAACTTTTACCCATTTTTTCCCATTTTAGTAATAATAATTTCTTTTTCTCTTCTTAATTTTAGCATATTTTCCTTAAAATGTACTAAAAAATCTAAAAACAACAACAACCCCCCCCCCCCCATATTTCCAATTTTTACAAAAAAAAAAAAAAAAAAAAAAGCTGTCGCAAGTAGTTGGATACCTTAAATTTTTATTGTACTACCGAACAAATGTTTTCCATGAAATCTAAGACATGGTCTTTTTAAATAAATAGCAAAATGTTGCTTCATGAAAATTTTTTGGAGAATTTCAAAAGACATTTTAATACATATATTTTTAAGAAATTATATTATTTCCGTTAAAGAAATTGAAGAACTAATTCAGAGTAGCAGTAAAGGTTATACAGTATTATATATATATTTTCCAACTTTCTATGGATTAATTTTTCTTTTTACGTATTTTCAATAGAACGCGTACGCGAATTCATCATCAGAGGAAAAAAAATTTGAAACAAGAGTTACATTTGAACCTTTACTTATCTTAAGGTCTTATTACACGTACATAAATTTGGAGCAATTATTTTTCAACCGACAATTTCGACCAGTTTTTACTCAGTTGCCACAGCAACGGCTTCGTACAACTTCTTGCTAGTGAGCTGAAAAAGTTGTTCGAAATTAAAATTGCTTCAAATTTCTGCCAATAGGATTCTTCGTCTCATACGTGAAAACAGGATGACAGCCTCGTCTTCGTCAAGCGCAGTATTAGAAACGTACGTTTTAAAATGGAACGAAATGATGGACAGCGCTTTGATTGACGAAGTTAAAAAATTTCCATACCTATGGAATCCTGAAATCCCCCATTTCGTAAGAAGATTTATAAAAAATTTGCGAGTAATTTTTCAATGTGGAGATAGAGCGCGACTGACGTCAGAGCATGTCGTTTTGTTTACGGCAACCCTTCAGTCTCAGCCGCTTCAAAAAATTGGGGAAACGGTTGCACGAAAAATGCGTGTGTGATAAAGTCTTTAGAATACCGTAGCAGAGAGCAGAAATACCGTAAACGAGAAACTCTATTACGAATGCTCACTTTGAAAAAAGTTGAAACTTTTTTAAATACAATAAAAATATTCTTACAAAGATTAAAAAACAATAAAAATGTCTAAAATTAACAGCTAAGGAAAACTCAGTTGCGCAATGGACTAAATTCATGTGACGTCACGATCACGTGAAAACTGTGTCACGTGATTATGCTGCCGTTTGTTTGCTACTATCGCTAGGACTATTTTGCTATCGCAGTTTCACATTGTACTTTTAAAAATGTCTCATTTTGCTAAAATGGTTGCTCAATCAATAAATGAAAATATGATTGAGGCAAAAAATCACATTTTTTCATATACCAGTGCAAAATATGAGTGTTTTGAAAGCATGTTGAAACGTGAGGATTATAAACCATCTCCTCACTGTTTATTATGTATACAATTACTTTGAAGAATATTTTCAATACCGACGCCAAATTAAAAACCAAGCTTTATTCTCACTATTTTTGTCTTCACAAAAGAAACCCCTTCAAAAAGGATTTTGGAGAGATGTAGACTTTCACAAGCATGTAAATACTCCAAAGCAAATTTTTGTTTACTTTAAATAAAATTATATAGAGAACATACATAAGAAAGTAAAATATGTTAGTTAACTTAAGCAAATTTTTGTTTATTTTAAATGAAATTAGATTGAGAACATATAATGTTTAATTAACTTAAATTTTACTTATTTTACGCATCTTCAGAGTAGTAACAGAGGTACTTAAGTATTTAATTATCTAAAATTAGAACACAAAATCTGATATGTAACCATACATGTCATATCAAAAACAAGTATTTTTTTAAACTTATTTTACTTTATAATTTTACAATATTACTGCGAAAAAGAAAAAGAAAAAACATTTTTGAGAAGTATTCACTACAAAAATGGAAAAATATCTTAATTTACTACAGCTTCATTAATGTTTACACTAAATGATGAATCAAGTACCACTTTCAAACATTAGAATACAAAATGATCATTTACCATTTGTAAAATTACACGTAAAAAAATTGTGCAGCATTTTGAAAGTCTTTATTCGCTGCACTATTTCAGGCAAAATATATAATTTATCAAGAATTGAATTACAAATATGGTAAAAAATTAAGGCATAAAGTTTTAAAGCTAAAATGTGTATAATAGAATAAATTTGCGTCTATATATTGAAAATAAAAGTCTTGCTCACAACTACATGATCAAAATAAAATAGTCATTTTTGAATCCATAGTTTTTTTACCAAAAAAAATAAAACTTGTAATATATTTGTGTGGTATTGATGAACACATCTGTTTTTCAGAGTTTGACCGTGTGGTATAAACCTATCACCGAGAGAGAAAGAGAGAGAGAGAGATGTGCAAATTTTTTTACTATTTATAATAAATATGCATTTATATTGGTGTTAGGACAATATGTAGAAGATTTATCATTATAGATTAGATTTATTTTTTATCATTACATTTATTTTTACATAAATATAAAAGTCTAAAAGACTCATGTATATTGACATTATCCTGCTTATAAGTCCTGAATAAATTTGTTGCATGAGTTACTTACCAATATTGACCCAAGAAAAGTATTTGGATCAATTTTATATTTATCGCGAAGAGAAATACAGAAAACCTTTTTCAAAATTATTGTTAAGGGGTTAATTGGCCAAAATCACTGATATTTTTTAGATAAGATTGTCCTGGTAAAGCAATGCTATAATTAGTTAATTAACTTTCTTGTAAGTAGTAGAAACTGTGATTTTGATTAGAATGGAACTCAATTTATTCATAATAAATTTTGGTAACTTGTTGATGTAATAATGATTTCAATCTTTATTAATATATTTTCAAACGTTAAATTTCAGAGAGAATTCTGTATCTTTTTTTTTTCTGATGTCATTTCATCTTCCATTTTTTTAAAAGTATAAATATAATTATATGTAAAGGGATACTTTTCATTCCTATTAGTGATAACAAAATAACATAGAGAGAGAGGGAGTACATTTCTCCAAATAAGTTTTAAGTTTGCAAGAATGGAACTGGAGTATTAACATTAAACATAAATACCAAAAACTTTTATATTAATCCAATTTGAGATAAACAATAGCTTAAAGAAGTAAATTTGTATTTTAGAGCCACTACTGTTTATAGATAAATCATACTATTATTTTTTTATAAATTATATGTAATTCAATAAGAAGAAAAATATATTTAAGACTAAAGATAATTAAATTGAATTTCTGATAATTATTGCAACTTTTCTGATGAAATATTCCCTTAATATTGTATAATAATTTTAAAAAAGTAGATCAACATGTTAAAGGTACTTTATACAAAGACAATTAAAAAAAGTATTCAATTTGTCATAAAAAATTGTAATGCAAACTTTTAATATAGTTCATACTAGCATTAATAACATTAATTTGTGATCCAAGTGTCGCATACTCATGCATTATATTTAATAATCCAGATATAAAAGTGCAATTTCCAATAGAAAACTATTCAGTTCTGCAAAACATTGTACTAACGAGTAAAATTACAAACACATGTTTATTTAGTGCATGATGTTTTTTTTTCGGAAAAGTTACAATCTTTTTCAATTTCTTTTTCGATGCTTAATATGACAAGGGCATTTAAGCATTCTGTACACATGCATGGCTGAAGGTAACTCTTTATTAATTTTAATGTGCTTAAAGAGCACTTGCTATAGTGACTGCAACTTAGAGAAAAGTATTAAAACAGTTAATACATGTAGAAATAACTCATTATAATCATTTAGTTGATTTTTAGCCCTGATTATGCACTTTATATGTAATTAAATAATTCGTAATAATGGATAATCACATTACAATGAATATATCCTGAAAATTATATATTAATATGAATAATTTCTTTAACTAAAAAGTGAAATATTATTTTCTTTCATTACTTTAGACAATCATTTCTAAAAAGAATTCCAAGCATTTTAAAAGAATAATTACTAAGTAAATCAGACAGTCAAAGATGGAGAATGTTATTTAATTAGAAACATTTCAAATATCTTTAAATGCTCCATAATATTGTAAAACACATGCATATAGATAAAGTATTTACATATATGCAATACATTGTAAATATAAAATTCATTTTCATCTAGTAACTTTCCACAGTAAAATAAAATATTCATCCGAATTTTAAGTGTAGGTAGGCAAACTTGATGTAAATATAATGTTAAAAAAATTCATTTTCATCACAGGATAAATACCATATCAACTCTAATATTTTATGTACAAAATGGGGAGAAAAAGGGCGATGATAAAAAAAATACACTTTCACCAAAAGATAATTATCTATATTTATCTAAAACTTTCATATTACCTAATATTCTATATACATAGGCTTCAAGAAATAAACGTTTTTGCAAGTTTAACATGTACTTCAAAAAAATAAGATAACAACAAATCATCAAATTAAATTTGATCATTTCTAAAAATTGTTGCCTTTTGTGATGGTATCATTCCCCTTAAGATTATTTTATTTTAATTTAAAGAAAGAAATGACATTAATTTTTAACAGCAAAGAATAATTATTAATAATTTAGAAATCAATAATTTGTGAAAAGTAAAAATCAAAGAAAAATTTATGTAATTTTTGTAAACATTCCTCTCACAAATTATCATCAAATTGTTTTACTTCAGAATAAATATTTTCTCTTGATTTTGAATTATTAATTAAAATTATAAACAGACATTTTTTAATATTATTTACGCTTAACTGACACTGTATTTGATAATAATAGTGTGAGTTCTTTTTAAGGAATGATACAATTGTTATTGGATAGTCAAACAGTTTGAAGGTTTTTAAAAGAAGTATTGATTCTATATACTGTAAGCCATTCTTGTGCAAAAATATATAATTAATAACTACTAAATTAATTAAGAATTAAAATAAATAATAGCTGTGTAGCAGGGGTGCTAGGAACCAACCTAAATAAATATACCAGCTAACACTATTTGAAGCAGACGAATACCTAATTTGATAAATAAATTAGAGTAAAACAAAAATTATATCAAAGAGTTGTTGAGAGTTTTTCCTAACAAATATATACACTAGAATAATGCATAAAATACAATGATATCATATATTTTAATTAGATATAATTAAAACACAAGAATGTCAACAACTTACGTATAGATTCTAGCACCGGAATAAATAACATGTGCAAATGTTGCCACGGTTGTCACGTGATTCCCCGCTTGGCGTCGTTCAGTCGCGAATTTAGTCCATAGCGCATAGAGGGCCAAGTCCTACTGCACCCATCTCAGTTTTCATGATCTTGGGCACTGAGGTACATGAGCAGATGTTTCCGTTATAGGGGTCTGAAGCGAAACCACCAGTGTTTGGTTCCCTAGCAATCTTTGTTCTCATTTATAGACCCACTAAAAGCTGAGTCTACTTTGCCCAGCTCCGGGTTTGAACCCTGGACCTGAAGCGCGATACGCTACCATTCAGCCACTGGGCTTCGAAATTAACAATTGAAGAAAAACAATGACAGAAAATGAAAAAAATTATAAATCTGCATTTCATTACTCTGGGAAACCATTTTATGTATAAATAATCTTGTCATAGTTATGCTTTTTTATTATATGACATGTCATTAAACTTTAAATATTCGCACAAATATATATATTTTTTTTACCTTCAAATAATTGATAGCAAAATACACCTTCAAATTATTAAAAGTATTTATTATTATTTTTTATGGAAGAAAATTTAATTAATATATATTTGATAAATGTATAATATATAAATACTATATTTATATATCATCGTAATTTCGATGTTGTTGTTGTTGTCGTGTATGACAAATTGCAAATGTGTATATAACGAAACAAAGATATATTTAAATATTGCCAAAGGCGTGAATCACTGCCGTGGCAACATCCATGGCACGATCCGAGTATAGGATGTCCATGCTGTAGTCATTGTCTATTTTAAAAAGGGCATCGAACAATGGAAGGGCAGCTAAAAAGGTGTTTGGGATCCAGTTGCGTGCCTGCATTCCACATATGATCTGGAACCATCGGGCAGAATCTTCATGCCCTTAAAATGCTTTGTACTTAGTTTGGTTATTGTTATCGTAATTTCTCTGCTGTAATTTAGTTCTGGCAGCGAGAACTTTTGTGTGTGTTTGAGCAGAGCTTTTGTTTTGCGACTGCGTTGGCATCAAAGGCCGTAGTAGATGAAGTTACAGGTTCAAGTGTTCTGGCTTCATTGGCAAGGAAATAGGCCATCTCGTTCTCTTCGATGTCAACATGGGCTGGGATCCACTGGAGGGTGCATGATTTTCTCAATGCACCAATGGAACATAAAAGGGAATTGATTTTTCCTTTCTTGATGGCCTCAAGAGCACCGGATCTACAATCGGAGAGGACAATGATGCCGATTCAATGATTAGCGATATCTGTCCATGTAAGGTAAATATCTAGGGCTGTCCTAATTTCCGTAAGTTCACACGTGAAGTTGGAAGCAATTTGCCCGGCGGAGACCTTGTGCTATGAAGTTGTATTATCTGGGTACTTAAGAAAGACACCAGATCCACCCCTATTGCACTTTGAGTCTGAAGAACCGTCAGTGTAGGCAGCTACAAACGAGGCGTCATAAGACTGATAATTATGTCCATGCCCTTCCTTTTAATTGTGTCCTTAGATTCCTTTTTCGTGCAAGGTTCAAGAAGGTCCAAAAATATTTTGGCAGAGGGAGATGGTTTGACTGGAAAACAAGGTTTTTGAATGATATCTAGGCTTGTGTGGTTCAAGTTAATGTCGTTTTTTTTGTCTTTATCAAACTGAAGTGTTGAAGATCTCTTCAGCCTATTCTTAGCTGTCCAAAATTGCGCTTGTCATAATTGAGGGCTGCCAGAGCCCCGAGAGGTTGAACTCTTCTGATCATTTTAGTAGTCTTTTATGACACACATGAACTTATGTTTGGTAGCCAAAGACGAAGGAGAAAACTGATAATGAGTTATTTTGGCGAGATTTCTATATGGTGTCCTTGGCGAGGATTGCCCGAAGAATCTGTTAGGCTTAATGTATGACGCCCCCAATTAGGCTTAACGTAGCTGTATTAAAAAAAATTGAAGTTAGAAATATTTTACACTTTTCAAGTCTGCAGCATAAAACATATGCAGATTGTCAATTTAACTATTAAAATGATCCATAAAGATCCACAATAACCGGAAGTTATATAGCAGGCTATCAAATCCATTTACTTGTTGTCGAAGTTTTTCAAAAACACTTGCACAGAATATTATTGCATTAAAATCTGAATAAGATTCGGCGTTTCTATCAAAAATATGCCAGACTCATTAGCGATAGTTTTCATTTCCTAAATAAAACAAGTATTTTGAAAATTTTTTTGTCTTTCAACCACTTTGACCATGATAAATATGACCCGACCCCGGATATTAAAGCTCATTTTCAGTGAATAAAAATTAAAAAATTTGCAAAAAATTATTCATTATGAAAATTTATTTGAAAAAAAAAATGTTTGATCAATGAATGTTATTTTTGAAAGTACGACATTCAACGAAAATTCATTTTTATTATATTCATTACGCACATAATGCGATGTTTGACGTCATGCGGAAATTAACCGAAACACTTGAGAGTAAAACAAGTGTCATTTGGGCAATTGTATATTTCATCACGTGTTCTTTAACAATACCAATGAAGGATATAATTGAATCAAATAATTGTAATTTTCATTAATAAATGACAGTGATAGCCACCTCCGGTTAGAAACGAGTAATCTTCAACGCAATACATATATTTTTTTTTAACTTTTTATTCTGTCTTCATTGTTTTAGCACTATGTTTTGTAGGCGAACCTTTTTAGTTTTCTTATTTACTGTCAAAATTAAAAAAGTAATTTTCTGAAAAAAATACCTTTGAAGGACTTATGATGGTTTATTAAATTCTACTATGGACAAGTTTTACCGTAAAGCTTACTATGGGGGCGCTACAGTCATTAGTACCCTTTTCTTCTTCCGGTTAATGCAAAATCTCCATTGCTTTGAGCTAAAAAATTAACAAGGTATTTTAGAAAAGATACAGAAATAAATACTATAAAATCCTGAATCTGAAATCTACAGATAATCTTCTATCCATATAGTGCAAAAACAGTTTTAAAAACTTGCATTAAAAGTTTGAAAAACTCAGTTGAATTTCGATGTTTTCCCATAGATTAACATTACACCAGAAGTAAGTGAGGGTTCCACTCAATGTTGTTGTTTACAAAGTAGAACTTGTCCATATTTTTATATTTTTTTCATAAAAAGATATATTATAGTCTTAGGAGTGTTATCTTCTTTGAGTGGCAACACTATTTTTAAATAGTGGAATATTTTTGCCGTTTCTTTGAGGTCATCGAATATTCCTGCCGAGATTTTTAAAAATTCATAAATAAAATAATAAACATTAAAAAAAAGATTGATGGAAATCTTTGAGCATTGCATTAATTAATAAAAAAAGATTGATAAGTATTGAAATATTTATTTAAAATTTTCTTGAGATATATTTTGGGTAAATTAATTTCTTCTCTTCCTTAATTTCCATAATTTTCTAAAATATAATTATGCAGAGATACTAGCTTCCACTTGTTTTATTTTGAGAATTCGCGTATTAATTGAATTATTACTTTAATTCATGAAGTGTATGATTCCCATTTTTTAATCAATTTTTTAGAACATTAAATAGGCAATTATTTTATTTTTTGAGTTAGAAAATTCAGTATTCGTCATATTTATTTTTTAATTTGATGGGTAATTGAATTGCATCAATTAATTATGATTCATTAAAATTTTCGAAATTTTAATTATATTTTTTCGTTAACAGTAAAAAGTGTTTAAATGAGTAGAAATCAGGAAATTGTGAGGCCTGCCTTACAATAAATAAAGAAATTGGTTATTCCTGTGTAATAATGTTTTAATTTAAAACAACTATTTACATATTTTTAAAAAAAAAATAAGATGAAATTTTTGAGTTTTATGATCATTTTAGTGTATTTTTTAATTACTTATCATGATTAAAACCATAAATAAGTCGAGTTGCAAGTACTTTTAAGAAAAAATTTATTCTTATAGCAAAACAGCGATGATTTAAAGTGTTCTAAATATTTTTAATTAAAAAAAACGATTTTTTATCCACCACATTTTTACTGTTCTTTAACTCAATTAATTTATGATTATATAAGTTATTTCTTGTACTATATATATCATGTTTATTCAAACTGTCGTTAAAAAATGAGGCATTCTTAACAATTTTATAGTACACAATTGGCATCAAATTTAATGGCTGGTAAAAAAAAAACTAAAGGGTCACACAATGAACACCATACTTATTTTCTTTCTAAGCTTAATTTAATTCTTGATTAATTAACTTAATTTCTTGTGTTAATTGTCTTCTAAAAAGTTTAATTTGCATTACGAAAACGCCCTCTTTTAAGACAAATTGTGCTTTGTATCTTAACAATACAGACCAACAAAAAATGTGTTAACAATAAAATAACTTTTAACAAATATGTTTCATTAATAAAGAATATCAGTAGGGTACAACAATGAGTTTTCAACAGTTTTGCTAAACAGTCACTCTCAGAAGGAAACAATATGAGTATCGCTAAAAGAAATTCGTCTCAAATGTTCTTATGTAATTAATTTTGAAAATTTATTTTTATATCTCATTAAAGTTCAAAATTATTCTTTATAGCTTTTATTCGGATGTAAATTAGTCAATTTTTTTATAAACATGAATTTAATTTCATTGCTTTTCGCCTCACTGCCACTAACGATTCAATAAGGAAAAATTATCACAGCAAAATCTGAAACAAAAGAGAATTGATCCGCAAGTGATTAAGCTAAAATAGTAAGCTCACAAAGAAGAAATAAATTCCTAATTTAAGACGCAATTATGAGATTAGAACTTAGAGTTTGCTCTTTGTAAATTTATTAAGAAAGCTGTGTAACTTTTTATTTAATTTTTAAGATTAAATTTTTTACTTAAGCAAGAAATTTTGAAATTGTAATAAATTATGTAAATGACAGAAAGAAAAAATATACTTTCGGTCTTGTTAAGTATCTTACTTTCACATAAATATCATTGTATGAAAGTATTTTATGTGTGTTAATTATACATAGTATTTTATTTTTTTTTAAGATTTGTTTATTTAAGTAAATTGAAATAAAAATTTCTGTAATAAAATAGTATTGAAATTCGAAAGAAAAAATATACTTTCGATTGTGCTATGTTATATTTTTTATTTGTGCTATTTTCTTTTTATAGATCAATTTTTTTTTTTTTTTTTGTAATTTGTTACATTTTATATTGACTTGTGGAAGAAATTTATCAAGAAGAATCGATTTAAGGCAGACAGAAAATTAAGAACTTCAACAAAGTTTTACACCTAAATACAAGGAAAAAAGGAACAGTTGGATTAGAAAAAATAAATTCCATAAAAAAGAATCAAGGTGATGAGGGAGTTATGCGAAATGAAATTAAAAAAAAAAGAATTTATGAGATTATAAAGGACGAAAATTGTTCATGCAAAATAAAATTGCAGATATCGCAATGTTACATTCTTCCAATTTCATCAATTTGTTTCATTGTCATGTTTTCAGTTAGAAAATAAAGAATTTTTTAAATATAATTTTGTTTGTTTTCTTAATTTGTGTTACTTTCCCATTCAGTAATATTTTATGACAATTTTAATTAATAGTATATTCAAAAATATTTCTTAATTCATGCTTCTTCAAATGTTTCTTAATTCAATCTTCTACAATCGCATAATTTTCTTATAATTGCTTTTAAATTAATTACCTTTGTAATATTTTCTTACAAAGAGAAGGAAAAAAAAATTGGTGTTTTTTTTTTTAGTTTTTTATTTTAAAGAACAATGGTTTGAGATATTGTCAGTGAAATTTTAATGTTATTATTTTATAAAAAAATTTCTCCTATAAAACTTAATTGAACAAAAATTGTTAAAATCTGAAATTCACAATAAATTTTAAGCATTTTATTTATATATATATTAAATTGTTTTATAATCTATCCCTGAAAATCGAAATTTACTTATATTTCTAAAGGGGTTTTTCTTATTGTGGAACTAAATGTTTTTGAATAAATAGATATAGAGCGAGTAGTCCAAACAGCTAATGTTCTAAATTTAATTCGAATCTGATCATAAGTTCCAGAGGTATTTGGGAAAAATGGTTGCTGGACAATATACAAGATAATTTCCATTGAAATGATTCATACTACTTTTTGTTAAGTTTATTCACAGATCGTAATGATTGGGTGATAAATAAAGTTTATGTACTATTGTACGGAAAAAGCAATGTCAGTACTTCCAAACGGCAGAAAGTTCTCTACAAAACAGCGTCGTTAGCAATTGAGTCTGCGTTGAAATACTATTCATTCGTATGTTCCTTCGCGGTACTTGCGCCTTGAAAATTTTATGCCGTTTGGATGCTTCTTTATGATGTTGCATTTTGAGTGGCCAAAAATGTTTTTTTTTTCTCTACAGCACGGAATTCATGTTCAGTGAATTTTTTCTTACGTCTTTGTAAATAAGAATAAGGTTGGTTTCTTGGCCAGGGAAGGTTCTATATACTGGCCATCTGATTGCAAATACTGCCTTCAACTATTCGGAAGTTGCATCCATATAAGAAAGAAATTTAAACAAGCGTTTTGAAAAACCTTTTCTCTGTTGGCCTTTTGTTACTTTACCTAAAGGATAACTAGTATTTCTGGCAAATAAATCAGACCAGACGACACTCTTAAGGCTGTCTTCCGCCTAACGTTAAAGAATAGGGCACAGATTTGGAAGACTTTTTCGGATAAAAAAGTATTTCAACATTAATACTATATTCTGTCTTCGCTATCCTTCAGAGAGCAGCATATGTTATCATACTATTCACTTTTTATCAGATTTGACCTATTTTTTCTGGTGCAAAACGTGTTTCGCTCAATCCCCCCTTTTCTGTAATGTTAAATGAGGTATCTCTTTACATGTTAAAAGATAAAATTAACTATTTATAAAACATTTTGAAATTTTAAAAACATTATATTATAAATAGATGTATGAATAACAACGTTACAAATAATCATGAAAATTGAAACCCTGAAATTCTGAAATTAGGCTTCACGTTTAGTTCAGGCTCTCGTACATTTGGCGAAGATAGTCTTAAGGTAATCCAGTGGCGTAACGGAGAACATTTGGGACCTCCTGCAAAGTCAAGTTTAGGCGCCCTCCCCCTAGTAGGATTTTACAAAAGGTAGGTACTTGGCAACTGTAAGGCTTTGCCCCCCCCGCAATGTGGGGATGTACGTTACGCCACTGAAGTAATCTATTAGGCATCTGAAAGGACTTAAAATTATGGAGAGCAGTAAGAATTTCTCCATTGTATCCAGGGGCAGAGCTACAACTGTACTTGGTGGCAGTCAAGATTCGCCACCCCCTCACGATGCGGGAGGTGTACGTTACACTACTGAGGTAATCTATTAGGCATCTGAGAGGACTTAAACTTATGGACAGCTGCAAGAATTTCTCCATTGTAGCCAGGGGCAGAGTAACAACTGTACTTGGGGGCAGTCAGGCTCCCCCCCCTCGTGATGCAAGGGAGGGGGGGGTGTTACGCCACTGAGGCAATCTATTAGGCACCTGAAAGGACTTAAACTTATGGACAGCGGCAAGAATTCCTCCATTGTAGCCAGGGACACAGGACTGTATCAGCCGTGTCAAAGATACGCCCTCCCCCAAGCTACAGGGGCCTCAACTTGTGTAAGCAAAAAATTGTAAAAGAGGCACCTGAAAATTTTTTAATAGGGAATTTTTGAAAGAATTTTTGATACAGGACTAGCTATGCCAGTGATTGTAGCATATATACAGTTGCATGTTAGTCAGTGAGTGTTTATTGACTTTGTTAAACAAAAAAATTCCCATTTTTAAAACCTTTTTATAAGCTTCACTTATATGTAACGGAATCTTTGAAATCCATTTTTACCCACTTTAAAAGGTCTGATTAAATCGAAATTTTGCTCATTTGTCCAGGACCGATGACAATACAATAATTTAATATTTTTGTCCCATTGTCCTGATCAGGATCATCAGGATTAGCGATTCCCCATTTTCAGATCCCATCCCGCATCTGGCGACTCATTTCAGATCTCATTTCCACATTTGACGACTAAAAGATTAAGTTACAACTTTGTTCAATTAACTATAAAAGGCTGTTTTTTAGTTTTTTTTAAACAATAATTTATTATATTTAACTATTAGACCTACAGATTTGAAGTTTGTATATCATGTTTCTTTTGTTGAGTAGAAATCCGCTAATAATGGGTTTTATAGAAATCGACTCTGAATTGAGGTTGCGGGGTGGATAGAAATAAAAGTACCCGTTTTTGAACTTTTTGTTTCTAAAAACGGGTTTTGAGTATATCAAGTGGGGAAGGGTTTTAAGGGGCTGTAAAGGATCAATGACGAATGAAAGATAAAAAACATTCTTATGATATTCTAAGATCAGAATATCTTTTGTTTCTTTTCACACGCAAGTTAACACTAATACGCAGTAGAAATGTTCCGGAGTTGCATAAGTCAAACGAGCAAAACATAGTCTAATAAAAATGAACGCGAAAAGCTTTTCCGGAATAATTAGACAATGGAAACGTATTTGCTTGCAAAATTTATCAACGGCTGATGAAACGAAAAGATCATTCGAACATTCTTTTTCTTACCCGGGCTGTTGACGATAGCAAGGAAACCTTGACTGTTTTTATTTGTTCGAAAATCTTTTTCTTTTGTGAATATTTTCAGGCCATTCTTTGTGCATTTGATTCATTTCTCGTAGGAATTTGGCAAGATACTATTAATAACATGTAATATAAAATTTTTTTAAAGTCAATTCCTGCTTTGAAGGGATGAATAGAAAGTAATTATATATATATTTTTAGATCTATATATATATACTAGCTGTTACCCGCCCGCTTCGCTGGGTATTTCATGATGTTTTATAAATTTCTACTGCTTATATATATGTATAAATTATTGATATATAAGTCCTAGCATTAAGAATTCGATTGAATTGAAAAATATACTTATACCTGTAACTGTCGCCTGTTGATAAAAAAAAAAGGGCAGAACTCATCTAATTTGTATTTTCTAAAAATCTCTAAAATTGAAGCATAGCAATGATGTTTGCTCTTTCGTAACTCAAAAACCAAGTGGATTCCCGCAAAACCAATTTTCGGTGGATCTCTACTCCGTAAATTGAACATGCAAGCCAAATTTCAAGTCTAAATCTAACAGAAAAAAGCAAAAGTTTTACTACAAATATCCCCGTAATCCCGTTGAGAGCCGTTTTCCAAAATTACCGCTCTTAGCGGATTTCAATTCAACAAAAGAAAAATACAAACCAAATTTCATTATTATAGTCCTTGTAGCTCGAAAAAAGTAATTTTTTTTGTCAATACGTCCCAGTAACCCACTACAACCCCCAGAACTCTTGATTTGCTTAAAATTTATTCTTAGTGGATCCCTATTCAACAAAAGAAACATGCTTAACAAATTTCAAGTATATGGGTCTAACAATTAAAAACAGGAATTTTTTTCTGTAACTCCTCTGGACCCCTCGCAACCATCCTTAGGGGTCAATTTTTGTTTTACTCTTTGTCAGAGGAATTCTATTCCACGAAAGGAACATGCCTAACAATTTTCAAGCAGGATGATCAAGTAGTTTAACGATGGAAATATTTATCGATTACGCCTCTTAATCTCCCGAAATTAAACTTAGTAGTTGATATTCGCGAAACCCATTTTGTAGCGGTTCTCTACTTTACGAAAGGAATCTGCTTATCAAATTTCAAGACTGTACGTCGAACAGTTTAAAAATGGGGATAATTGTCTATAACGCCACTTGAGCCCCCGCTACGCCACTTCTGGGTCTGTTTTCACAAAACCCATTTTGTAGGGGAATTGCACTCTATGAAAGGAATCTGCTTATCAAAATTTGAAGACTGTGCGTCCAATTAATTAAAAATGCAAAAAATTATCAATAACGTCCCTTGAACCCCGCAACACCACCTAGGGGTCGATTTTCACAAAACACATTTTGCAGTGTATTTCTATCCTATGAGAGGAATCTGCTAACCAAATTTCAAGACTGTGAGTCTAATAGTTTAAAAAAAGAAATAATTATTTATATCTGCCCTTAATCCCCCGCAACACCCCTTGGGGTCAATTATCTCCAAACCCGTTTTATAGCAGATATTTACTCCATGAAAGAAACATTCCTACCAATTTTCAAGCAGGTAGGTGAAATAGTTTAAAAACGAAAATATTTATCTGTACGCCACTTATCCCCTGCAACGCCACTTAGAGGTCTGTTTCCACAAAACCTTCTTATAGCTGATCTCTACTCTATGAAAGAAATCTCTTTATCAAATATAAAGACAGTGCGTCTAATAGTTTAAAAATGGAAATAATTATCTATAACGCCCCTTAAGTCCCCTCAACGCCACTTGGGGGCAATTTTCACGAAACCCATTTTTAGCGTATCTCTACCCTATGAGAGGAATCTGCTTACTAAGTTTCAAGACTGTACGTCTAATAACTTAAAAATAGGAATTTATAACGCCCCTTAAACCCCCCGCCCCGCAACACCCCTTGGGGGTCAATTTTCCCAAAACCCATTTTGTAGCGGATATTTACTCCAGGAAAGAAACTTACCTACCAATTTTCAAGCAGGTAGGTGAAGTAGTTTAAAAACGGGTATATTTATCTATTACGCCCCTTAATCCCCCGCAACGCCACTTAGAAGTCTGTTTTCACAAAACCCGTTTTGTAACTGATCATTATTTTATGAAAGGAATCTATATATCAAATTTAAAGACAGTGCGTCAAATAGTTTAAAAATGGAAATAATTATCTATAACGCCCCTAAGCCCATGCAACGCCACTTGGGGGTCGATTTTCACCAAACTCATTTTGTAGCGGATCTCTACTCTCTGAAAGGAATCCGCTTACCCAATTTCAAGATTGTACATCAAGTAGTTTAAACATGGAAACAATTATTATTAAAGCCCTTAACCCCCCGTAACGCCCCTTGCGTTTCGAATTTCGGAAAATCCTTTCTTAGCTGATGTCTACTCTATCAAAGGAACATGTCTACCAAATTTCAAGTCTTAGGTTGAATAGTTCCAGAGATATCGTGATTAGTCAGTCAGTCAGTCAGTCAGTGAGTGAGTCGCTTTTCTCCTTTATATATATAGATATATATATGGAAGAAATTTATATAAAATATAGAAGAAAAAAAAAGAAAAAAAATTAAGATCAAATTTAATGAAATACAAATAAGAACCTAGCGAGTCAAAATGCAATTTCGGACTTAGGACCGAATAAGTGGGGTTAAACTAGTTTGAAGGCGCCAACCTTCCCCCTTTGCAACTCGGTAGGAAATACCAAAATAAAATAAATAGAAATTTAAAGTATAAAAATTCTAAGTATAAAAAATCCAAAGTATAAAAAATCTCATAGAAATATGAAAGAACAATCGACTACTATTAAGCAAAAAGAATCAGGTCGAAGAAATGATCCATCATGCCCTTTGTTGAGATCTATAGATGATTTAATTGTTATTGGTCGAGACAGGGAATTTAAACCTAACATTGATTTTTATCCGGATTATTTAAAATTGATACAGACAAATTTTAACTCGAACAAAGTTGAATTCTTAGATTTAGATTTACATATCATTGACAACAAACTATATAGCAATATTTATGATAAAAGGGATGCATTTAACTTTAATGTTATATAGATCCCCCAAACTTCTATAGTTGCATACACATATCAATATTTAGAAAAACATAATTTTAAATTTCTTGATGAGAAATAATAATTTAACTACACATAATATCGATAAGTTCAAGAACATTCAGAAATTTTTATTTAATTGCATACAGAGTGATTATCCCATCAACTTCTTGAAATCATACATAGATCAAAAACATTTCTTAAAAATCTTTTTAAACTCATAAAAATTGGCAATTTGTGACAGATTCCACGATAGGTTTTGCGAAATGCACAGATCCACCACACAACATTAGGTCCACAAAGTCAGCTTGTTAGTGTGGTCCAGCTGTGAAGAATATGTGCATTTCAAACACAGGTTACATTTTGATACACACACAGACCAACGTTTACTCGACTATACTTTAAAATTGTTAGCGACCAACCAAAATTTTTATGCCAATCAAAATTTTTTTTGAATGCAATCTGGCTTGCATCTAATATTACATATTTAATCTCGAAAGTAAGAATATTGATCTTTTGGGTTATAACGTGGCATTAATGGGAGTAATGAATAATGTAGGAGTTATGATTGATGTAGGAGAAAGGAAAAATTGTTGAGAAATTGGAATACCGTTCATCGATTTCATTTATTAATAGGATGATTTGGGGTGAGTTTTTTTTTTGATGATTTATGTAATCTGTTTTGGTGTTGTTAAGCATTTAATTTTTGAATATACTACATTCTTGATTTGAATTTTCAAACTTTTAAGGTTTTTCATTCTATACAACCATTTCAAAGAT
>BMAO01038644.1:0-68397 GCA_019973975.1 Trichonephila clavata | reverse complement strand
TAACATCATAAGGACCAATAGAATCATAATTTAGCAATTTTACTTGGTGTACAGAATTTTATTTTCAATACCTTTTTTCAATTATTCACTGTTAACAAGAAAAATAAAACAAACCAAAATCATATTGTTGAAATATTTATTCTGGAAATTGTACACATACATATATACATTACAAAAATTAACAAGAATATAAGTGAAATTTTTGAAACATGTTTTCTTCAATAACTTATTTTTTTATATATATTGATTTTTTTTTTATAAACAGTATCTAATCTATATTATAGTCAACTCCATCCTTATTTGTACAGAACAGCTGTTTAATATAATATACATTGAATTATCATTTTAAATATAGGTTCTAGTGTATAAAAGTACATAAATAAACAGCTTTTTTTTTTTTATCAAATCATGTCTTTGAGTTATGAAATGTGAGTGAAAATGCCTTTCAAACAGTGTTGTTTCAAATAAATTACATGTTAGGATATGTGAGTCATCTAAATTATTTACTGAAGAATTTATAAATAGCTGGTTCTGAGAGGAATTTTGAAATTTTCCTCATTAGAGTAAAAATTTTACAAATGTTGTTCATAATTATATAGTTTTCTAAATGGCTATCTACAAAATTTAGCATAACACATGTAGTGTTCTGCTACGCCCATATGAGTATTTAGAACATGACGATAAAGTCTACAATGTGAAACCAATGGTCTTTGGCAGAAAGTGCAAAATGTATGAAATTCATAGATTAATTTTTATCCACAAAAACATATACATATAAAAAAAGAGAAAAATTCTGAACCTATGTGCAAAATTTAAAATAAATTATGAGTGGAAATATTAAAAATGAAGATTAATGCTAACAAGCAGAAATGAAATTAATGCAAATTAAAAATAAAGCATTCATAATTTAGAAAACAAGATAAAAGGTTTAAAAAATACAATTTTATAAATATTAACACATGAAGGACAAAACAACAGTTCAAAAAAATATCACACATTGGAACAATATATATATATACAGGAACTAATTTGTTATCAGTACACTACACATTAAATATCTTTTAGAAGTGGTTTTGAAATCGCTGCAACTAAAATTTTGCCATCCGATAGTTTTCAATCAATGATGACAGTCTCCCACTACGAACTCAAAATGAAAATAATTTAAAAGAATGGCTTATTCCTGGCAAAAAAAGAATTACATTAAAAAGCAAAAATGTAAGTAATTTTTTATAGAAAAAAAATTAGAAAAATATGAGTGCCAGGATTTAAAGAAATAGAACACAAGGTATTTAGAAATGACAAGAAAAGAAGCAGAAAGAAATAAAGAAATTGAAACCGGAAAAATAATAACTGCGTATAAAAGTGTGGGGTGCTCAATATTGTTATAATTTCTTACTAGTTCTATTCCAAAATGCAGAGTTAGTGTAAAAATGTAGTACAAAGGCCCCACGCTTTTACCACAATGACATTAATTCTCTCGTTAATCATTTTATTCTTATATTGAGATTTTAGTTCGATAAAAGCGTGTTTTTTAAAAACTATATTTTAAATTTTTGGGTCTTCATGTGTGTCAGACTACTGATTTCAGCACTTAAGTATTATCACAACAAATGCCACACAAATCTAATAATAACTTGCCTAGTTGGCAACCCCCATTGGTACTTGTGTCTTATTGCAACCTATTGGTGACATTATATGAAATTAAGCTCTTGGTTGCCAATTCAGCATGTACCACACATAGGAAATCAGGGTGGCCAACTCAGCGAGTTATTTAGAATTGGCGATAATATGCAAGTATCCTCCAATTTCCTGTCAGTTGTATGTGCTGAATTGGCAAACAGGTGTTTCATTTCATATATGTCACCAGTTGGTTGCGATAATACATAAGTACCAAGATTTCTTATGTTTTTCCCACTTGTGTACAACATACCTGCAAATAGGAGTTTTTGTACCCAAGCCGTATTAATTTTTGGTACTTACATATTATTGCAACCATATTGTCGAAATTATATGTAATAAACACATGGTTGTCAATCTGGCGCATACGACTCATGCAAAATCAGGGTCACCAACTTAACAAGTTATCTTGAACATTGTCATTGTTGTGGTAATATGCATTGTAAAATCTGGCGTATGATGTACACTTTTAACACAAAAAATAAGATTGAATTTTACGTGTGCATGTTACATGCCAGGTATAAAAATGAAAGCTTTAAAAAAACGTGAGCATAGGAAAAAAATTAGATTTCTACATAAATTGAAATGTTGTTCATTTAAAAGAAATGGCGTTCCTTATGAACTTAAAAGGTTGCACTTCTAGATGTATACTATTTTTTACTAAAGCTTAGAATAAATGACTTTCAAACTTTAAGAGCATGGCTCACATATATCTCAGGTTTCTTCATGAAAAAGGGGGTGCATATTATACAGCAAATAAACATAGAAATTAAAAATTGCTACTTGAAAGTATAAGTGCGTGTTATACGATGGTATGCATGATATGCCAGATTTTACGGTAAGAATATAATTTTTCTCTACCTTTCTTTAATGATAAAAAGTATAAAATATATTTATATTTGTTAAATACAAAGAATCTGATATATATACTTCATTCATTTATTTTTATCCAAATAAACAAAACAATATAGTCACAATAAAGGTATTCTTGAAATAGCCATTTTAAAGTTCAATATGAAAATAAAACTAAAATTATTCCATTGTTGCAAAGGAATACTTAAATTATTATTTGCCTATAAGCAAGTGCCCAAAAATCAAACAATATGACTTATTATGAATCAAGTAAATTTCATTAAGATATGTGACTACCCAAAATTCGCAGTTTTGGTGAAAATTTTCAAAATTACTTTTGTGTTTTTATTTTATAGCCAATACATTTCAGATTCCATAAAAACACTCTATTTTTGTTTCTACAATATCTAGAAGCAAATTTATAGCATAATTAGTAAACTGGAATTGGAGTTAACAAAACCAGATGCTGATCCCTACACAAAATATTTTTAAGATATTGAATTAAAATTTTTAGAACATGTTTTATTTAGTTGTATCTGTGTTATGAATCAAAATCTAATCTGTGTATATACAGTGGACCCAAAAAGTGTTCGTACACTTGCAATTTCATATAAGATTTATTGTTTCCGACTAATAAAAATTAATATTTTGGAATTGTAATTTTTTTATATCTGCAACTTGTTCTCTGCGGAATGACATAATTATTTTTTTAAAAAATAGTATAACTATTATTTTTGAAAATTAATAATCAAAAAGCTACTGACAAATTACGCCACTAAAGTCTTCGTACACTTAACAAAAATCTCAACATAGCTTTATATATATATATAAATATTGTGGTGTATTTCTTTCTTAATTTAGAACTTAGTAGGATATCTTTTAGTGTCCACAACAACTTTTAAATGTCTTGTCTTAAATGTCTTTAAATTTAATCAGTTTTTTTGTAATTTCTGCTTCGATTTACCTCCATGCTTCAGTGGTTGTTTTACTTCCCATTATGTGTTTATATGTCATGTTTTCTTTTTACTTTAAATCTAGTTCTTCCCAAATATGTTCTGCTGGGCTAAATAAATTGATTGAGGAGGTGTTTTCAAAATTTTGGGTACAGTTTTAGAGACACCAGCGGTGTACATTGAGAGCAGTTCGCCTGGCGTCATTATCCTGTTAAAAAATGAAGTCGTCTAAAATATCCAAATTTTGAGAGGATAATTTAAAATTTCTCTTTAAAATATTTAAATAGAGCTCATGATTCTAAATACCATAAAAAAATACCAAATTACCTAATCCTGAAGCCTATTTACACCCACCCTCCCCTGCAAGAACACCTCTGTGTTAAATCATGGAGTTGGAGGAGCTCTTGTTCCACATAAATTCACGGGATTAAATGCCTCATTTTTTCCTTTAAAACTATTATATGCCCATCAGAACCAAAAATGTTGAATTTTCTGTCATCCCAATCACTTTCCTGACAATTTTGAATTTTCTGAAACTTAGTCACAAGAATCTAGTAGGATGAATGAACCATGGAAGTGGAAGTGTTCTTGTATGGGGGCGTAAATCAGCTACAGAATTAGGTAATTTTTGATGGTATTGAGAATCATGAGCTCTAGTTAAATATTTTAAAGAGAAATTTTAAATTGTCTGTCCAAAATTTGATATTGAACATGACTTCATTTTTTAACAGGATAATGATGCTCTCAATGTACACCGCTGGTGTTTTTATAACTGCCCCAAAATTTTGTGAAAACACCTCCTCAATCAATTTTTTAGCCCAGCAGAGCATATTTGGGGAGAACTAGATTTAAAATAAAAAGAAAACATGACATATAAACACATAATGGGAAGTAAAAACAATAATCACAGAAGCATGGAGGTAAATCGATGCAGAAATTACAAAAAACTGATTAAATCTATACCAAGATGTTTAAAAGTTGTTGTGGACACTAAAAGATATCCTACTAAGTTCTAAATTAAGAAAGAAATACAATATTTAAAGCTATGCTGAGATTTTTGTTACGTGTACGAATACTTTTGTGGCGTAATTTTTCAGTAGCTTTTTGATTATTAATTTTTAAAAATAATAGTTATACTATTTTAAAAAAAATAATTATGTCATTCCATTAAGAACAAGTTGCAGATATCATAAAAAAATTACAATTTCTATACATTAATTTTTATTAGTCGAAATCATTAAATTTTATAGGAAACTGCAAGTGTACGAACACTTTTGGGGTTCACTGTATTTATGTACTTCATTGCATTTAAATGAAAAAAAATCATTTTTTTCAAAAATCCAGTTTTTGCATAAAATTTGACATATTTAAAAACTTTTAATTCCTAATACATATAAAGTTGTTCCATTATTTATGTGCTGTATAAATATTATTTGAATACATTCATTAAAATTTTGTGTAAAAGATCCTCATTGCTATTTTTCATGAAAATTTTACTAAACTCGACAATTTTTATAATCTATAAAACTCTCCAGAAAACAGCAAAAGGGTTAAAAAATTAGTTAAACATGAAGCTAAAGAGTTTGAGCTATAAATATGGTGAGTTTAAGAAATGTACAACGAGTAGAACATTTTTCATATTGTATTTAAATCTTTAAAAGCATTGTCTGAGAAACTATGTTTTTTGGCTTCACGGTAAAGTTCACACAAATGGATTTCTTTATAAGATATTGAATTGAAATTTTCAGAAAATTTTTATTTGTATTATAGACTATAATCTCTATGTATGTATTTATGCATTTTATTGCACATACAATTTGTGAGGAAAAAAACATGTTTTTTTTTAAAAATTGACAAATTTCAAAAAATATTATAAATTTTATCTAGGCACAGATAATGTTGTTATTTTTGTGCAGTTTTAATATTATTTGAATATATTAATTAGAATTTTCAATACAAGGTTTACTGTAACTGCAATTTTTAACTAAAAATTCCCAATCTATCCAAAATAATTTAAAATTTTGTGGAATTGTATTTTAATTCCTGACTGAAGTGTAATATAGGGGGGGGGGGGGCTTTTGATTTGGCGATTTTTCTTTGGATTTTTATATAGATATTTTGGTGAGATGAATTCATTCTGGCTTCGGGAAACTTATCGCTAAGTGAAGTAGCTTGACGATCGATTTTGGTCACCAAAAAAATTTGACATCGCCAAGTATCTATACTACACTTGAACCTTAATTCCTAGTTCTATGCACACCCTTTTTAAAGAAAAAAGTGTTTTTTTAGTTGAAAATTTGTTTCAATAAAATGCTCCGAAGGTAGCCACATACCTAAAATTTGTTTTTTTAAGTAATCCAAAGATTTTTTTCACATTTTTCCGCTAAATTCCTATAAAAGCCTTACAAAATCAAAACAATCTAGTACTCATGTGTTCGTCCGCGGGTAGCGCGGTAGAAACGAAAAATAGTTCGGAAGATTTATGAGAACTAAATTTGTTGTTGAACCCCAATCTTTAAAATATGTAGCCAGTATATTAAAAAAAACTTTTTTAATCCTGAATATCTTTTTAATTTGTTTGATAGTGTTAATTAACCATTTTTTGAAATTTTGAGTACATGTAATGTCTCATATTTGTAAAGGCATGTGTTCAAATCTGATATAAACAAACTCATTTCAAATTGAGCATGTCCATGTAGTCATTTTTGAGTATTTCTTTTTTCTCCGTGTGCCGAGTAAATTATTAGCTGTATTCATTATGGCATTTCTTAGCAAACACACCATTTAGTCTCCACATGTTCCATTTCAACAAGGTTTCTAGAATTTAGCTCTTCATTTAAGTTGTATTGGAGGTTTCCATATTAGCTTCGATTTTTCACAATAAACTCGTTTCTGACCCTCTCCCTTTATCTTACGAGTATTGGAAATTTGAGCTTAGCTATAACTGAGAAATGATCGGAATCACAGGTTGCACCTCGATAGGTTCTAACGTCCTGAATATCCGATACATGTCTAGAGTCAATTAGTATATGGTCAATCTGGTTCTTCATCGCACCATCAGGTGAACAGGTTGCCTTGTGAATTTTTTTATGGCTAAAAACTGATGGATATAGTTATATTACTTTCAGCCGCAAAGTATAACAATCGTTGTCCAGTATCATTAGTACTATCTAGTAGACTGTGCGTCCAATCGTAGATCTAAATTCATCCTCCTTTCTTATCTTGGCATTCGTGTCTCCAAAAATGATCTTAACGTCATGTTTTGGACAGGTTCTGAAAGGGCGTGTAGATCTTCATAGAAGAGTTCTTTTTCTTCATAATTTTTTGCTCCGTGGGTGTGGGCGCATTAATAATGCTGTAATTGAAGAACCGTTCCCTTAAAATAATTTTGCTCAGTCGAGATGATCTCGGAACAAAATCAATCTCTAGGTGTTTCACTTTTTTTACGCACTAGGAACCCTGTTCCTAGAACGTGCTTCTTCTTTTCACAACCGTAGTAAACTGTATGGTTCCTTTTCTCAATGATAGATATTTTTGAGTAATAAAAAATTTATTTACTTGTCTTCTAATTTTTTTCTGAATGAATTTCCCGTTCAGCAATTTTAAAAGGATGGTAATTTTAAAAGGATAGGGTACTGCTGAAGCCCAAATGCCAGTGGCGTAACGGAGAATATTAGGGCCCCCTGCAATGCAAACTCAGATTTTGGGCCCCAAGTGCAAATATGTACTTGGTGTCAGTCAAGCTTTGAGCCCCTTAGAGTCCCTGCCCCTCCCCCCTCGCAATGCGGGGGTGTATGTTACGCCACTGGATCCTAAGAGCTTTAGTTTGAATTATATTCATAGCCTTCAACCAGCTGTACGACCATTTACATATTATGGGACAAGTATAATAGAAGGTGCTACACCACAAATGCTATGGAGGAAATTCAGCGACGACTGGCGCCAAGTGGGTAATCACGTGACACTTAGGTTAACATTTGCATGTGTTTATTCATTACCGTGGTAGAGCCTATGTGTTAGTTGTTGACATTCTTGTGTTTTAATTTTATCTAATCAAAATATATGATTTCATTGTATCTTTTTCATTATTCTAGTATATATATTAGTTAGGGAAATAATCTTAACAACTCTTTTATATAATTTTTTGTTTTATCCTAATTTATTCATCTAATTATGTAATTGTCTGCTTAGACTAGAGTGTTAGCTGGTATTTTTATTTAGGTTGGATTCTAGTATTTATTTATAGTTCTTGGTACACTTAGATAGGGCTCTTAGTTATTTTGTTCTTAATTAATTTTGTAGTTCTTTATTGTGTATTTTTGCGCAAGAATGGCTCACAGTATAGAATCAAAACCACTTCTTTTAAAAAACTTCAAATTGTATGACTATCGAATAACTATGGTATCATTTCCGGAAAAAGAACTCTCGCCTATTATTAAATACAGTGTCAGTTAGGTACGAGTAATATAAAAAAACGTTTGTTTGTAATTTTAATTAATAATTCAAAATCAAGAGAAAATATTTATTTTGAAGTAAAATAATTTGATAATTTATGGGAGGAATGTTTACAAAAATTAAAGAAATTTTTCTTTTATTTTTACCTTTCACAAATTTTATCGATTTCTAAATTATCAATAACTATTCTTTACTGTCAAAAACTAATGTCTCATTTCTTTCTTTAAATTAAAATAAAATATTCTTAAAGGGAATGATACCATTGCAAAAGGTAAATTTTAAAAAATTATTAAATTTAATTTGATGGTTTGCTGTTATCTTATTTTTTTAAGTACATGTTAAACGTAAAAAAGTTCATTTCTTGAAGCTTGTGTGTAAAGAATGTTAGTTAATATGAAAGTTTTAGATAAATGTAGAGAATTATCTTTTTGGGTGAAAGTGTATTTTTTCTATCATCTTTTTTTTCCATTTTGTACATAAAATATCAGAGTTAATATGGTATTTATCCTGTGATCAGGGCCGATCCTAGGGTGTCGGCCGCCCGCGTGCGAAGATCAAATGTGCCGCCCCTCTAAAGAATTTTTCAGATTTTGACTAACACTTATATTTAATATTTATATATTTAATCACCTATTATAATATTTCGCATTTAATTACTTATTAAAACACTTATATTTTAAGTACTTATTAAAATACTTATATATTTAATTACTTATTGAAACACTTATATTTTAAGTACTTATTAAAATATTTATATATTTAATTACTTATTACAATACTTATTTATTTAATTATTAATTTAATACTTATGCATTGCGGTTATACACTCATTTACCTGTATAAGAGTAAAAAGTAAAACATTAATATATAGAAATGCAACGATAAAATTTGTAGTGCAAAACTTTATATTTTTTTTTTTGGTCAACTAATAGGTCATGATAGCTACAAAATACTTTTAACAAAATAATAAACAAGCAAAAATATTACTTTTGGAATAAAAACAGACATTTTATAAAAGCAAAACGGTATTTATTGAGAAGATATAATGTAATAAAAAAGCACTAAAGAATAGATTTCTTGAAACGAAAAGTATATAAATCACTTATTCTACAAAGGCTACTTAATAATAAACTATCAAATAAGTTTGTGGCATTCTCAGAAGCAAATTTATCAAAATATTTTTGGTATGAAATCAATTTTTTCAAAGATTTTGGATTCAATAGAGACTGAGTCCAAATCTGAAAAGCTTTTTAGAGGCAGATTCTTAAAATCTCCTAGAAAAAATTCTAAACTATATACCTTACCATCTCAGTAGTGCTCACACATCAAATTACAAACCTTATTTGTTCTGTGTGACTAATATATAGTGTAGAATCAAGAACTATAGTGTAATATTTTTCTTTTAACACAATGCGTGATTTCTCATTACGAGTAGATAAGGCTAAAATATTAATTATTTCATTTTGAAAATACTGCCTTAAGTAGTTTGGAATACCTGTTTTGTTATCATTGCATTTACTGACATTATTAAAGTGTTCTGAAATAAACGAATCAAATTTGGCCATTATTCAATGGCCTTTAAAAATTACCATTATCTCAATTTCACACTAGTTTCTCTGACAAATTTTGACTGGCTAAAAATTGTACTTCAGCAATCATTCTTTCAATGATGACGCGCACCATCTCTTTTTCTCTAGATTGTATACATTTTGTTGTTCCTCGTCAATAGTACAGTTTTTTTAGCCTAGTCTTTAATTCGCACCACGATCTTATACAGTTTTCGAATTTTATTTTCATCATTATTGTATTAATAATAATGAAGAAAAAAAAACACATTTCTCAGTCCAATAAAATTCTGTCTTTTAACTTCCTCAAAAAATGTCAATTCTGGTTGTTTTCGATAACATTTAAATATTAACACGTATGTGTGAAATCTTATTTGAAAATATATTTATAATAATTTTATTAAATTTATCTCTCTTAAGCTTAAAAAAGAAAGAAGACATGAAACAACTCACATATTACTGACCTACTCACAAACTTTAAATATCCGAAAAGAACTTTTCAGAAATGCATTTTCAATACTTCGATCCGCAATAACACAATTACTTATAAGAATATATTTATAATTGCAAAATAATATTCCTAAATTTATCTTGATGTATAAAAAGAGAGAGAGAGAGAGAAAAATAAACCATCTATAAACACATGCTATATTGACATAACATAATGATTCAGAAAAATTATTCATAATCGATGATTCAGAAAAAAAATAAAAATTTACAATAAACAAGACAAATTCCATTTTTTTTAATACTGGGAGCAGTAATGGACGTCTCGTTCTAGTAATGGAAGCTGTCTAATGGAAAACAATTTAGCGTCAATTAATATTAATTCAATTTAATCCAAAAATGAAATTGTACAAACCCTGTAGTACTCTTACCTACAGCTGTGAATACGTATAAGCAAAATAATTTCATTGAAATTAGAATAAGCTAGTTTTCTTTTAACTGCGTAATCTTTTCAGGTAAAGCCGTTATTCACTCTCTCTTATGTGAATTTATTTATTGCATAAATGTATACACGTATATTAACAAAAGAGAATTTTTAAAACTAAATATATTACTTCATGGTTCGCTTTTTCATGAAGGCAAATACAATAAAATATTTCGCAGTACTTTATATTAATAGGGTAAAAATATATTTTAGTACCTTCCAATAAGGAATCTTGCATTTGACACAATATGTCCTAGAGCCAGAAATTTAAACCCACCAGACTAGACATTGGGCATTTTGTCCTTTAATGCTAAACAAATTAGTTTAATTAGAAATTAAATTCGTATTAATCTTTAAGTAAATGACATACAAATAAATGCCTTAGTCACAGATTTTCTTGTACTTACAGAATTTTATTTAAAATATTCCGTTGTACGAATCTTTTTGAAACCTAGTGCATTGTGTCAGCCTAAGCCAGCATTTTTATTTTTTATGTAAACCCATAGAGAAAACTCTCCTCTAAGAGGTGCAATCACTTTATTACATATTCTGTTTTGTCTCTAAATCGAAGCGTAGAACAAACAATGTTGTAATTTTTTATTTCTCTGTTCCTTTCCACTGTTAAATTACATTGGTTTATTAGGACAACGCTATATTTAATTTATTTAAGAAAAACACAAACTTGTCTTCGAAATCTTAAAAATTTTACAAAGAAAGAATAAAAAACTATTTTTAGTATCACTTTAATAGAATGTTCAATAAGAGGTTAATACATACGGTCCATATTCAAAGAGACCGGTAGCAACATTAATTGTGCCTTATTCGAAGGTGTACCTTACAGGAGGTACTTCTGTATTTGTATATCATTTTAAGTCTTAAAAAATAATAAATAATTCGAAATTAAAAACACAATTACCTGTTGCTATTTCAAACGAGCTAATTTTAAAATATTGAGTTGTGCCAATTTCAACAGGCCAATTTCTTTGAAAGGGAGTTTGTTGATGATAGAAATCAGAAGAGAGTTTGTTTCAACCTTCAGGTAACCACTGAAGAGTGAAATAAAACATCTCTTGAGGTACGCTATCATCCAAAAAATTTTATTACCTCTGTCCCCCCCCCCTTCGGTTAGCTGACACCGGACATGCTATGGGTGTCCGGAATGTCCGTTGTGACCCCAGTTCGAGATAGTTAGAAAGTTACAGAAGATGGTATAAATATATCAAATTTCATGATTTAACACATACTACGGCCTTGAACCTTCAAGGTTCAACAAAGAAGAAAATTGACATTTAAGGTACATATAGTAGAAAATCAGAAACACACATTAAATAAAAAAAATACTAGAATCTCAATACTAAACACAAATATATAACTAGAAATCGCAAAAAAGACCAATCAGATTTATATTTAACTATGAATTCTGTCAGTAAGCCAGTCAAATATTTAACTTTGCATTTAAATACGAGTTTTTTCCCCAAGAGATATCTATAAATTTGAAAGGTAAACAATAAGTCTTTTCAGCAGACATAATTTGTAATTGTATATAAAAGCAGAATCTAAAAGGACAGCAGTTTGCCAAACGCTGCTCTAAGCGAAATATCCTGTTTTTTTGCACATTTGTCACCCTTAACGCAGTAATTAGGTTTTTCCATTCCCGGAAATACATCAAAATATCAAAAAATTTAAAAACAAGTTGTTTTTAAATAATATCAATAATTATTATATAAAATAAGGGGAATACAGTTTTTTTCCCCTTCCATTTCCGATTTAGCATGGACTCAAACATTTTTAAACGTTTGTACTTTTATTAAAAATTAAAAATGCATGTCATGTAACTATTAATAAACCTGAAAACGGTTCAAAATAATACAAAGTGTATTAAATACATTTTCATCCATACTCCCTGCAAAATTAGTGTAATTTTGTGAGGCAAACATAAATTTTAAAATCTACCTTTGATCTCCTATGAAATCTCCGAAATATTTTGATAAATAATTTTCAAATGTAGTCATTAACGAAACCTATAGAAAGAAGTTTCGAAGGAATAAATAATTATTCTAAAAAAAAGAAATTATTAGAAAATCGTATACAAAAGATTTTACTTAGTTTATGATAAATAAATATGTCACACTACCTTTATTTTGCAGATGCTGTTACTATCTTGATTTTTTATTTTCAACTTTATCATATACACAGAGGAAAATTCTTTACCCAAAATAAAAGTTTAAATTTTTTTTAATGAAAATTATCTCTTTTAGGACTAAAGGCAAAAAATGTCAACGACATAGGAGAAAAAACCTTACAATTAAAAACTTCGAAAAAAAATCATATTTAATACTAATGGTCCTTTGCTACTCACATATGTTTAAATTTTAATCAGTGGAAGCTGAATCAATTATTTCTCTAAAGCGGTACTAAGACAGTTCTTCGCCAAATTTCAATGCTTGCGACCCAATATTCAATCATAATTTTCATCGCGCCCCCCTTCAGACAATAAGAATGATTGAGTGCAATAATAATTCCCTTTGACGTTAAAGCTACAAATACATGATTTTAATCATAAACTGTACAAATTATCAAGATAAATATTAAATTCTGTATATGACAAGCCTATTGTATCACTAGTAATTTTTAAACTTGTTCTTAATTTAGAATTGTGAATGGTTCCCGACTACCCTAAAATTGTGAATTATGCTAAAAATTGACAAAAAATTTTTATGCTTTTATTTTTAGGCCATCTTATTAGCTTTTTAAAAATACCAAGTTTATTGTTTTCTGTTCACTAGAACAAAAACTATAAGTGATTTAGTAAGAGAAGATGCCATTACTTTGAGCAAGATATATGTCATACTTTAACACGCGTTTTCCTCAAAATGTTTTTTTTTTGTTTTTTTTTTTGAAATGCTTAAACGGGACCAGCGATTGCTCGAAAAGTTTTGAAAATAATTAACTGGATTTTTTGTGTATGTTCTGTTTTATAGTAGAAGTGTTTTAACCTTAAGATTGATTAATCACTGTTTTATTTCAAAATTTACAGCCCCTTATGTGAATATAATCACTGTTTTTTTAAGCAAATTTTATATAACAAATAAGATAAAGTGCTCCAGTTTTTGAAAAAATTAAAATATCTCTTATATCTTGAAGGTTACTTCAAAAATGAATAAGATAGCAACACATCAGAATTGAAAAATTGAAAATTTGTTTATAAACTTTTGGTACAGAATGGGCCACGTTTATGTTCTTTTTTGTCAATTTTTACCCATCTTTTCCCATTTTAGTAAAAATAATTTCTGTTTCTCTACTTAATTTTAGCATATTTTTTATAAAATGTAATAAACAAATCTAAAAAACAACAAAAAAATCTCCATACCTCCCTTTTTTTTTAAAAAAAAAAAGTTGTCACAAGTCGTCGGATACCCAATTTATCAAATACATTGTGTAGTACTTATACATTTATAAGTATATTATATCAGTGTAAATGTGTACTTTATTTTTTATTATGTCCGAATGTATACTTTGTTTCGGTTCCTTTCAGTAAATTTATAATATTTTAAATACTTTGCTTTTGACTTTTCGATATACTCCCGCCCCCCTCACAGGGTTATCACGTCCCACAATTTCAGAAGCACTATACTAAGAGATAAATATTAATATATATAAATACTTGAAAATTTATATGCTGCTGAGAGAAGTAACGATTACGTACGTTAAAAATATTAATTATTGTATTTAAGAGATTTTATTTGTATAACCGATTTCTTGTTTGTGAAATAGCTATATAAATGTTACATAAATATAAATAAATATTAATATAAGAATCTCACTTGAGAGAAAGTTAAGTTAAGAAAAATAATGAATAAAAAAAAAGTTGCGAGATTGCTTAAAAATAATCTCCCTAAAATAGTTTGGTGGTTCATTTTCTTCTCGAAATTACTAATTCAATTAAATAGCTCATAATAAAAACAATTATCCGAAAAAAAAATTTTAATTAAAAATATAGTTTTAAGTATTAGTACTTACGTGTGTTATCCCCATTAATCAAGATTTCGGAACTCTGCTCAGTTTGGTAGGCCACGAAATGCGATTCCTGTAAAAACTAAATACTTTTAGTTGACGAAGCGATGTTCGATAGACAGAAACTGATTTGGCCAAAAAGTTTCAAGGATTTACTCTTTACCACGACAATCTGAAAAAAATTCTTGTATGTATTTTCTCTTATTACATACACTCTTACCCCACTGCTGGGGTAACGAAAATTCCACCCTTCAGGAAGTTCAGGGTGAACGATCGCAAAATGCCACAGTAGGGTCAGCTAAAATTTATGGCCGAGGTTGAAATCTACAGTCAGTGGCGTAACGTACATCCCCGCATCACGCGGAGGGGCAGTGCTCTAGGGGGCCCAAAGCCTGACAGCCGCCAAGTACCTACCCTTTGTAAAATCCAACTCGGGAACCAAAAACGTGACTTTGCACGAGGGCTCAAATGTTCTAAGTTACGCCATTATCCACAGTCCAGTAAAAAATATCTACTCCATGGATTATTTAAGCCCCGTGCCACTCCCGGGAATACAATTACTGAAATCTGACGATTTCCCGGGATCCTCTTCATGTCAGTGCAGTGAAAATCTTGTCATGATAAGCATATCTACCTGCATCCCGAGATCGAGTGCCCATAAACTTGCAAAGTAAAAATTGCTACGTAATACAGCTTTTATTTTTTAAGAGATAAAATCCTTACAAATTTTACTAGCAATGGTCGACTTTCCAATTCAGTCTAAAACAAAATAATAATTTTCCATGTTTCCAAAGTGTAAATGATAATGGTTTAGAAAATAATTTCATCCAAATTCTTTCGTAACAAGAAAATATATATGTATATTTTTTCAAATTCGGTCTAAATGCCGCCCCAGACATGGTTCCGGTTTGTCCGGCCATAGAGCCGCCCCTGTGGGCGTAGTATGTAAGAGTTGTAAAACCATGAGCAAAAATCACTTCTGTCCTCTAATTTATTTTTATAAATTGTAAGGTTATTATTAAATTGAAAACTTGAAATTTCCCCAAATGCATATTGCAATTTAAACATTATTAGATTAACCGTATTAGATATTTTCGTACAGAAACTTTTCGCAAAAATCCTTTTTAGACACCTTTGTTAAGCATTGATCCACATTGCGCTGCTAGTGCCCTATTAAGCATAAAAAAAAACCTTTTTTAGTACGGTATTGTCAGATGCACCATGAATTTTTGCTATCAGAGGAAGGATGTTTGTAAAGAATAGACATTTATTGACAATCGACCAACACATTGTGCACTAACATTCTACTTTTTCTTAAACTATGCTGTGCTATCGGGAAATCGGGATTTGATTTGTTAATAACGATTCAAAATATTTATGTTTGAAAAATTCGTAAAAAAATTTGCTTGATTGATTGATAGAATCAAATACGACCTGCGGCCGCCCCTTGTTTTGGCCGCCCGCGTGCGGTGCACGAGCTGCACACCTGCTAGGATCGGCCCTGCCTGTGATGTGTGTGTGTGTGAAAATAAATATTTTATTTTGATGTGGAACAGTTATATGATAAAGATTAATTTTATTTTTACAATGTATTGCATATAAATACTTTATATATTTAATATCCTGGGCTGCATGGGATTTTTCTTGCTTAATACATTTGCTGTTTATGCTGTAGTCATGGCATACTGTAGGAGACTCTTTATACTTGTAACTTTTTATTATTTCTGATCAGGACATTGAGACAGTTCATTCACAATATAATTACTAAAACACAAAAGCACATAAACGAAAGCAGGCAGCGATGAGGACATGTTGACAAGCAGACAAAGAACAAAGAGAGAGAGAGAGCACCCAGCGCTCTGAGTTCTTAAACTGGCGGTGAAGATCGTACGACTCCTTTCTAACGGGAGTTGTGATTGGTTGCAAATGGGCACGAGCAATTAGATTAAGATTATCACATCATTCTTGTGCCAAAAATTAGAAAATATTTTAAAGGAGTTAATTTAAAGAAGGCTAGAGGGAGTCATTACACACACACACACAGTAAATATTATGAAGCATTTAAATTTGTTTGAAATGTTTCTAATAAAATAATATTCCCCATCTCTGACTGTCTGATTTACATAGTAATTATCCTTTAAAAATATTTGGGAATTTTTTTAGAAATGACTGTTTAAAGTAATAAAAGAAAATACTACTTCATTATTAAAGTTAAAGAAATGAATCATATTAATATATAACTTTCAGGATACATTTATTGTAATGTGATTATCCTTTATTACGAGTTATTGAATTACATATAAAGTACATAATCAGGACTAATAATTAACTAAATGATTATATTGATTTATTTTTACATGTATTAACCGTTTTAATACTTTTCTCTAAGTTGCAATTACTCTGTAGAGTTGAGTGCTCTTTCAGCACATTAAAATTAATAAAGAGTTACCTTCAGTCATGCATATGTACAGAATGCTTAAATGCCCTTGCTATAATAAACGTCGTAAAATAAATTTCAAAATTTTTTAACTTTTCTGAAAAAACATCACACACTAAGTAAATATGTGTTTGTAATTTTACTTGTTAATACAATGTTTTGCAGAACTGAATAGTTTTCTATTGGAAATTGCACCTTTATATCTAGGTTACCAAATATAATGCATGGGTATGCGACACTTGGATTACAAATTAATATTATTGAGTTATATAAAAAGTTTGCATTACAATTTTTTATAACAGATTCAATACTTTTTTAATTGTCTTTGTATAAAGTGCCTTTAACATGTTGATCTACTTTTTAAAAATTATTATACAATATTAAGATAATGTTTCATCAGCAAAGGTGCAATAATTTTCAGAAATTAAATTTAATTATCCGTAGTCTTAAATATATATTTCTTCTTTTTGAATTACATATAATTTTTAAAAAAATAATATGTTTATCTATAAACAATAGATGGCTCCAAAAGGCAAGTTATATAAACTTGTAAAAAATTTTTAAAAAATTTACTTCTTAAGCTATGGTTTATCTCATATTGGATTGAGTTAATATGAAAGTTTTTGATAAATCATAAATATTTATTTATCCATTGATGAAAATGAATTTTATTTTTACAACACAATGAATTGCAAATAAGATAGAAAAATTCAACACAATATACATATATAATATAGAGAGAGTTGCATAAAATTTCCATTCACAATTTCTACTAGTTATGTCTCTTGACCAGGTATTTATGTTTAGTGTTAAATACTCCAGTTCCATTTCATGCAAACTTAAAACTTATTTGGAGAAATGTGCTGACATGCTATTATTTTGTTATCACTAATATGTATCTAAAGTATCTTTTTATCTATAATTATATTTATACTTTAAAAAATGGAAGATAAAACGATATCAGGAAAAGATACAGAATTCTCTCTGAAATTTAACGATTGAAAATATATTAATAAAGATTAAAATCATTATTACATCAACAAGTTACCAAAGTTTTTTTATGAATAAATGGAGTTCCATTCTAATCAAAATCACAGTTTCTACTAAAGCAAGTCAATTAACTAATTATACCATTGTTTTACCAGGACAGTCTTAAATTTCAAGAAACTTTTAGTTCCCCAAATTATACTTGAGCAAGATATTAAATTACTTCAAAGTTTGTCAAAGAAATTCTTATCAGTACTCATACCATTCCAAAATTTATGTATTAAACTGCCAAATAATTTCGCCAAACAAAAAGGCATTAAAAACTTTAAAAAGTTATATTACTATTACTGCCTTCAAACTTGAGCAGGAACAGTTTCCGCTATTGGCTGTATATCGCAACGTTTGGTGATGTCTTTTGATTTGAAAGAAAGCAATCAATAATATAATCCAAAACTTGTCTTCTCAACTTATGTCTCACAAAAATATGAGTGATTTTGGCCAATTAACCCCTTAACAATAATTTTGAAAAAGATTCTCTGCAATTATCTTTGTGGTAAATATAAAATTGATCTAAGTACTCTTCTTGGGTCAATATTTGTAACTAACTCAATGCAACAAATTTATTCAGGACTTATAACCAGGATAATATCAATGTACATGAGTCTTTTAAACTTTTATATTTACATAAAAAGAAATCTAATTTATAATGATAAATCTATATATTGTGCAAATATCAATAAATGTATATTTGTTATACATAGTGAAAACATTTGTACATTTGTGTGATAGGTTTATATCACACAGTCAGACTCTGAAAAACAGGTGTGTTAATTGATACTGTACAAATATATTACAATTTTTATATATATATATATTTTTTTTGTAAAAGAATTATGGATTCAAAAATGACTTTTTTATTTTGATCATGTAGGAGTGAGCAAGACTTTTATATTAAATATATGGACACAAATTCATATTCTATTAAACATATTTTAATTTAAAAACTTTAATGCCTTAATTTATTACCATATTGGGAATTCAATTTTTGATAAATTTCTTTTACCTAAAATAGTGCAGTGAATAAAGACTTTTAAAATATTGATCAATTTTTTTACATGCAGTTTTACAGATGGTAAATGATAATTTTGATTTCTAATGTTTGAAAGTTGTACATGATTATCATCTAGTATAAACATTAATGAAGCTGTAGTAAATTAAAATATTTTTACATTTCTGTAGTGAATGCTTCTTGAAAATATTTTTTTCTTTTTCTCTGTAATATTGTAAAATTAAGTAAAATAAGTTATATATGTACTTGTTTTTGATATGACACATGTATACATATCAGATTCTTGTGTTCTACTTTTAGATAATTAAATACAGAAGTATCTCGGTTAACTACTCTGAAGATGTGTAAAATAAGTAAAATTTAAGTTAACGAAATATTATATGTTCTCAATATAACTTAATTTAAAATAAACAAAAATTTGCTTTTAAGTCAATTAACATATTTTACTTTTTTATATATGTTGTCTATATAATTTTATTTAAAATAAACAAAAAAAATTGCTTTGAAGTATTTACATGCTTGTAAAAGTCTGCATCTATCCAAAATCCTTTTTGTGAAGACAAAAATAGTGAGAATAAAACTAGGTTTAAGCTGGCGACGGTTGTTGAAAATATTCTTCAAAGTGTTTAGAACACATAATAAACAGCGAGGATTTGGAAGAATTAAGGAATGTTTCCAAGAATATCGGGGACTATTGCATTGTCAAATAAGCGCTGAAAATATTTAAGAACCATAGCCCTTTCACTATTATTCAAAATTTAAAAAAATAATACTGGGATTTGATGTAAACCTGGAGTTGTATTTTTGGAAGAATGTGGATAGCCTTATTTAATTCTGAAACAGTGGCGTAGCTTGGGCTTTCGCCGCCTGGGTCCGACCGGAAATTTGTCGCCTCTCTATTTTAATTATTACTCAAGAAAATTAGTAAAATTTTAAAAAAAAGCAGCTTTAAATTGTTTTTTTTTTATTAAAAATGCACTTTTCGTGTTTTTTTCATAGTAAAATCTTCAATACAACTGTCAATATCAATATGTATGTCATGTCCAATTGCCAGAATAGTTAAATTTGTTAGCCTTAACGTGGACATAGTCGATCTGAGATAAATTTTGATTAGTTTTAGCTTAGAGAAGCTTATCTCGCAACTGGCATTACTGATGGCAGATGTTAAAAAAATTCTCAACATTATGACGTTTGGTAAGCCATCTTCAAGTTGGACTCAAAAATATATTTTAATAAACCCAGAGTCCCGGACCTAATGAGTTCTTTTTTACAGCCTGGGTCTGTTGCAGCTGCGAAAGCTTGTTGACGTACGCGCTCAAGTTGGAATTCTTCTTTATCAATGTCTTGAGGAGCTTGATCTAAGTTAAGTTCTTCCATGCTCAATATCCCTTCAGGCCTTAAGAAAGCATATTTTAGCGCTAGATTCTACAACTGTTGGAATCTTTCTCGAAATTCAGCAATTGCTCTGTCTATTGAAGAAAGCATTGATCGCCTCAAGTCGTCGTCTTCGTACGATAACTGAATATCTTTACTTCCGTCGCCAAATATATATTTCCTCCTGATTCGTCTAGGGGGTTCAAAAGAAATTTCAAGCTCTTCACATAAACTTTTAGCATATATTAAAGCGTCATCCATGAATTCTTCTCGTTTTGCTTCTAATACAGTATGTAAAGCACGTATTTTTTTAGCACATTGATGGATATTTAGTCCCTCTGTTTGCAAATAATTTTGAGCATCATTGAGTTCGGTTGCCATAAGCCTAAGTAATATAAAAACGAATGCGATTGCATAGCGACTAATTAACTTCCTACATCTGTGCATGTTGTAAAGCTTTCACTCATTTCTGTCAGTTTTTCCACGGCTGTTCAAGTTTCTTTGCAATAGTGTCTAATATAATTCACAGCATCACCTCTAGCGCTCCAACGTTTGTCCTGAAGAATCCTCTTCAAACTTTTTCCTGTGGATTCTAAAACTTCCCATCGGTGCGTCGACGCAGAAAAAAAATACGATTTGCAACGTTCTAGCGTACTAAAGAAAGTCACCGAATTTACTTCCACTGAAGCTGCATGTACGCAAACTAGGTCTAGCGAATGGTTTGAGCAAGGAACAAATTCGGCATTAGAGGATTGATATCTTTTATTCGCTGTTGCATATCTGTGTGGTATCCAGCCATCGTGGCAGCATTATCGTAAGCTTGCCCTCTACATTTCATAATGTTGAGCCTATCAGCCTTAAATTTGCTTACTATCATGTCATTTATACCTTTCGCAGTTTTGTTTCTGTGACTTCACCCTGTCGCACCCACGTGGTCCCGCTTGGCTCGTGTCAGCGCGGGTGCGATTTGGAGTTTGAAATATTTTTTGAATTTAAATATCTTGGTGCTTCCCGCCGCCCCTTTTCGTATGCCGCTCGGGCCCCTCTACTCCCACCACGCTACGCGACTGTTCTGAAATATAGAACGGTTTGTTAAGAAGATCCAAAAGTAGAGCTGAATTGGATGCAAAAAAACTAGCAAATATATTAGCTTAAATTAGAGGCTGTGTGATAAATCTTTTGTTGAATTTAAGAATATTTAAAGTTGAATCTGGATTTTTATGAGTTGAGAATATTTAAAATACACACACACACACACACAACTTCGAATTAGATGCGTTGTTACAGAGGGAATCCTAATGTAGTCTTTTGGCCTTTTTATTGTTAAATCTGTGTTTGCTTGAATGATTGTATTTATTCCATAATTGTGGAGAGATGTGTCGCGAATAGTTTTTTTTTACGGTAATACTTTTTGAGCTTGTAAAAGTTATCATCACAGCTCCATCAATGTGAGAATAATCTGTTGGAGACGTGAACTTCTCAGGTGTGTTCCTTAACGACTGAATAAATTTTATGAGTTAGACTTATGTTTTTTCTGTATTACTTATTGTGGAATACTTTTCTTTCGTTGCTGTCTACCAGTCTATTCTTTTTAAAGTTCGTTTATGAGGATTTAAGATAAGAGAATTCTGTGATTATCGAACAATGGTCACTCTCAAAGGAACTATCTAGATCAGTGGTCTTCAAACTGTGTTCCACGAAGCATTCCCTAGGGCTCCACGAGTCACAATAAAAAAATCGAAATAAAAATGAATTCACTTTCTCTATGAAGTTTGAATAATACAAGTATGTAAAGCTCTTCCCAGTCATTAAAACTGAAAATTTTATTTATACAGAATATATAACTGTATTTTGTAATATTATTTTAACTTTTACTATAGTATAATAAAGAATATTAAAAAGTTTTTTTATGTGTACTACCTTCGATATTGTGAATATTATGTTGCTTCCTATTCCAAGTTCCACGAAATAATTTTATACTCGTTAGTAGAATGTTTTTGCAAAACTAAATAGTCTTATAACGGAAAATACAAATTTTTTCATTTGTGGGAAAAAAACGTCTATAATAAAGGAGAGGGAACAACCTATCGACATATCAACAGAATCGACGTTAAAATCTAAATTTAAGCAAGAACAACCCTTAAATTTTAGGTTGCAAATTAATCCAAATTACTCAGGTTTTTTCACACGGCTATAAAAATTGTGCCATTTGAAAAATATATCTCAACGTGAGTGGCTACAAAAATAGTATATAAGAACAAATTAAACGCAGAATATGAAATGCGACTGCAGATAATATCAATATACCTGTTGCATTTTTTTGTGTAAAAAAATGCGACACATATCCCTGTTACTAAATATAATTCATGGGTATGTGACACTTGGATCACAAATTAATATTAAAATTATGTTAAATTTTTTAAATAACATCCCATTGCTTTTTTGTCTTTATATACAGTACCTATAACATGTTGATCTACTTTAAATATTATTTTAAGATATATTCTTTTAAATGTGGAATGGGGTTCCCCCAAAATACATGAGAGTTCTAAGGGTTCCATGAATTGAAAAAGTTTGATGACCACTGAGTTATAGGAATCATGAAGCCAAACACTAGAAACATGTGGAACTTGTGTTGAATTCTGTTCTGTCATTCTGCTTGTAATGTAGTATCTTATCAGCTAATATTGCCAATGTTCATGTTAGCAACACTTCAGAAAAGCAGTCACCAATTCATGATCTCTATAACTGATAAATGTCAATTATGTTGGAACATAACTCTAACGAAGAATTCATTTGTTATGAATATATATTTATTTCAAATTTTATGAAATCTTTTTAATACTGTTACATTTTACAATACTTTTGTGCACTTTTACTATTTAACTGTTAACTTCAAGTAACAATTAAAAATTATATTCATTCTTGCATTCAGGTAGGCTGCCAAATATAAAATTCAAAGTCAAATGTTTCAAAATATTCTTCCTATTTGCTCGGAGATACTCGAGTGTTGAATAAGTTTAGACTTCAAAATCTTTGAATATTGTTGAATTTATAATATTCCATGTTCTCCTTTTACTGTTATCTAAAGTTTTAAAAACATATCTATCTCAAAATTAAAATTTAGTTCATATATTTTCTTTTTACATCTTTTGAAAGGTAATCTCTCTTATATCATTGTTTTAAATATATTTCTACATGAATTCATAAGAATAAATTTTTTATTCAAAAAAGAGTCTTATCAAAATTTTTATTTTGAGTCTTATCAAATTATCAAAATTTTTATTTTGGAATGCAAGAGTTTAAGTCAGTTGGGAATGTGTGTGTGTGTATTCAGCTTACCAACATTTATTTGGAATGGTTGAGTGGAAATGAAGATTCTGTGAATTAGGACAATGTGAATCCATAAATACATTAAAATTAACATTTGAAATAAAATTTTAGGAAAAAATATTGTGTCACATATTAAAGTTTATTATTGTGAAAAAACCTGAACATATATATAACTGTACGAATTTATGAAGAAAGTAAATCTGAACTGTAATTCATTAAAAAGTAAAATTCATTTCATTACAGAAATTTAACATAGACTTTAGGAAATGCAAAAATGAAATTTAAAGAAATTAAACAATTTTTTTGTATTTTTTAATATGATCATTAAATTTAAGACTGGATCACCTAATTATGGATTGAATCACAATTTTAGTGAGTGTATTGTATGATGATCTGTTTTTATTTAATTGCTTGTTTAAATATATGTGAAGTTTTTTCTCATGTTGATAATTTTTGTTAATTGTTTTTATTAACAAAATTTTAAGAAAAGTAAAATATACACAGTTGTAAGCATTGCACATTTTGCTTTGAATGCAGCTTGAAATAATTTGCGAATAAATCAGATCATTATCGGTTTAAAACCTTTTCTTCTTGGCAAATTTTTAAATGCAATATTAAAATGTTAAGAACAATTTTTAAGAAATAAAAGGTTAATCTTTACATTTCTTTTATATATAGTTTAGTTAACTGATATAATATGCTAATAACTATTAAGGAGAATAAAAATTGTTATAAAAGTGTTGCTTATATATATATCACAACATTTATAAATTTTAGATTTCATACATAAAATAAAATAGGTTTTTTATAAGTACTACTATGATTAATAAGCTGCTGCTCTTTAAAAGTTGAAGTGGTGGAAATGGGAAATGCTTATATATATTATATATATAGTTAATTAAACTATTTCTAATGATGATTTCATATGTATTGCTAACCTTTTAAGTAATAATAAACTTATGTAATTAGCTAGTGTTTACGTGAGGAAAAAAGACAACACATAAAATTTAGCACATAAATAAAATGATTTATTTATCAAAAAAGAAAAAAAAAAGAAATGTACATGGCATGTTGTGTGTTTTCCATTTCTTGAATGAATAGATACTCATTTAGTTATATCTTAAAACAAAAACATTTTACACTGATAATAAAACTGATTCTAAAGAAGTTCATAAAAAAATCAATACATTACATTGTACATTATAAAGTTTAAAGTAAAATAACTCATATAGATTTAAAAAATAACAAATTTATTGAATCCTAAAATAAAATTACTATAAATTTTTTATGTATGTATTAAGTGTTGCACTGTAAATTTTAGTACAGTGAATAAAAAAAATATGTTTATATTTGTAATAAATTATCATGATTCAGTTGTCATATATTTTTTCTAAAAAATCAACAATGTGAATTGTAAAAATAAAAAAAAAAGATTACAAAATAAATATTGAAACTAAAGAGACCAGCTCTTATTAACATTTTGAATTTATCATATATGTAAATCATAATATGCATTGTGAGTAGAACAATGAGTTGATTTTTAATGATATTAAAAAATAATTTTATTTTTGTGCCTAATGTAATTTTATTCAGATAAAATTTATACGTATATCTCTACATATTTAACATCAGTAACAGAAGAGAGTAAAAAGGGTAAATTCTAAATATTTCCACAAACCTGCCGACAATAAGCAGAAACAACAAAGCAAAATTAACTACATAAAATATGTAAATAAAAATGAATTTCTATAAAAAAATAAGTATAATGTGTATTTTATACAAAATATGATTGACAATTTTATAGATATATGTGCAACAACAGTAAGATATATGTAAAATTTTTATGTAGTTCGCAAAAAATCACTTGCAAATCAATACAAATGCAGAATTTCTGTATTTGTATGTGATGCAATATGAAAATTGTATCAATAAATAACTGTCGTCATTTAAATTCATACATGCTAAAAATCCATATATGTGAACATGACAAAAGTGAATTAAAGTTTTCATGTTGAATAAAGTATTTTCAAAAATAACCTTAAATAGGTACCGTAAAATCCGGCGTATAACGCGCACTTTTAACACAAAAAATACGATCAAAATTTAAGGGTGAGCGTTATACGACGGGTATAAAAACGATAGCTTTAAAAATAACAAAAGTGATGAGCATTAAAAATTTTTTTACTTCTACATGTATCGAAATACTGTTTATTTAAAAGAAATGAATTGTCTTATGAACTAAAAAAGTTGTAGTTCTAGAAGTATACCATTTTTTCAAGTTTGGTGTAATGACTCGAATAAATGATTTCAAAACATAAGAGCAATGCATACTAATATTTCAAAAAAAGAAGTGTGCGTTATACGGCGAATACACCTAAAATTTTTTTAAAAAATCAGCTTGAAAGCATAGATGCGCGTTATACGCTGGATTTTACGGTATTTTAAAGTTTTTACAGAGAATGATGAAAAGTAGATATTCACTAACAGAAAATACAATACCTCTAACTACTGCAATTCTTATGACAAGGCGCTTTATATATTATACGATTATAGAAATATTTTACAAATGTAAATCATTAAGCAACTATGTAAAAGTTCGATATCCATCTCTGTTCTGATTTTTAATTAATTCTTGTATTTAACGGATCTGTAGAGATGATTAATGATATTTATGATTTTATGTACATTCTTTCATATACTTTGAAAAGCAAAATATTTTGAATATGCATACCAAATATTTAAAATTCATTTGTACATTTAGCAATATAGGTTTTTCATATGGCTACATATTCAACCTATTATTACAATCTGTATAATTAAAAATTCTATATTAAAAGATTACAAATAATCAATACACATCAAGTAAAAGGTTTACATAATTCTCACTTCATTCAAGACAATTACGCAGAATTGGTTGATGTAGAACTTTTAGGTGTAGTAGATCTTGTGTTTGACATTTGTTTTGACGAATCCTCTGAATGCCTCGAAAAAGACTGCTGTTTGACTGATTCCACAGAATGACGAGATAAAGAATGAGACTGGTTCAAACTACTCATTGTACCCATCTAAATGAATAGAAAAAAACGAATGTGTATTTTTAGAATGTTTTATAGAATATTTAGCTGATTATTTTTAATTATAAAATGTTCCGAGGAGTTTGTGGAATTTTGTTTGTTTCGGTTACAAATTAAAAATTATGCTGAAATTTTGTGCACTCTTAGAATAATCAAAGGGAATAAAAAACATTTTAAGAATCAATAATTTACCAAAAGCAGTAGAAGACATGATCTCTGATGAGGTCTTAATCCCCTCTCTTGTGGATGTTGTTGACATTGATGATATTGCTTGCCATGTTTAATTGGGTAGTTTAATGATTAAAAGAAATTATGAGATTAAAATAAAAACTCTAAGTTAAGATTGGGACCTTTTACATTATTTAAATAAATTGCTGGAGCTGTTTATTGTTTGCGTTGGAGTGAAAAATAATCAGAAAATCTATGTAGACCGAGGCTAGCTCCGTTACTGGAGACTAACGGGCAGCCAACTTGATCATTGGGTGTCAGGTCAACGCGCTCGGCGACCGGAAGAACCCAGCACCATATGGAGGGACCGCTAAAACGGTCTGATTTTATACCGGACCAGAAACATCAAAAATAAGTTAGAAACTAAAGGTGTAGTTAAATTATATCGTGAGGTTTGCTCATGTTTTTTTATTCCGTCTACTTTTATACTCTCTTCTACTATAGAATCTACATTTTCCACGAGCTCTTGTTTATTCTTGAAGTTTATGCGAATATGCAAGGTCTAAAACAAAGTTTTTTTTAATTAGCTTGTTCTCTAAGCAGTAGAGATAAGAGATATACGTGATAGAGGATAGACAACAACTTAGAACAGAGGGATAGACTACAGGAAATATTATTTCAGTTGAAACCGCTTGTAAGAAGTGTTACAATTCTGAATTTTATTTTTTGATGGTGGTGGTGGTGGCTGACGTGTCACGAGTTGAAGACCCGCCGTGTAGGGGAATGATGCACGTTAAATCTGCCGAGAGCTCTAAAGCCCTCCCCTTGGTGCGGTGTGGTAGTTAGGAGAGGGGGTACCGGCTCAGGTCGCGTCAGTTGACCAAGGTTCAAAATTACTCGTGTAGCTGAATAGGGTGACGTCAATGTTCATTCACTCAAGAAAACAAATGTAATCATTAAAATCTAGAAAACCTTTCAGGAAGGATTACTCATTTCAAATAAAGTTTTAAAATTTTTGTTCTTTGCATGATCTATAGAAAATGCACTTTAAAACTACTAATATTGGGGGTGGTAGTGTGTCTGTATTTATTTCTAAATTCATTTGTGATTAGCTAAGGAAATTTTTTTATCACTGTAAAAAAGCATATTTGAATGATAATTACAATACAAAAGATTTTTACTTCTAGTACTTTTAATGAAGATAGTGGTAGATAAAGTCATGTAAAATTATCTATGATTTTAAAATTTCAACATAAAAGTTGAAATTGCTTTAATAATGATAAATATAATATGTACGTTTAAAAAAAATGAAAGAAAATTTACTTTTAATTTAGCCATGTCTTCCAATCTTGTTATATTAGCAAGTTCTTGATAATTTGATAAAACAACCAGCCACATGAAAACCTGTAAACAAAAAAGTATAGCATTTTAGATTTTTTTTTTTTACATGTATATGGATTTATTATTGACCGAATAAACGCAAGAGAGCTTTTAGCTAAGTTGCGAAAAACATTTATTAATGAGTTCGAATGTGACAAAGTATTGTAAATATCCCTTACTTATGAAAGTAAATGTAAAAATCTATGATTGTTTGTACTCGGAAACATGAAAAAAATAGTGTTCTGTCACCTAATTTAATAAAAATTACTCATTTTCCTGATGCCATAATGCTAACCAGGGCAGTTTTTTTAAAAACTAATTTGAATAGTAAATGATAAAACAGATAAATATATATTTTTCCTACAAATGTATATACAATTGGACATTATACTCTATATAGCGAAATCGCTAAATCCCGGGAAAAAAGTTCTCTATATGGAAAATTCGTTATATAGAGGTTCATCTTTTAATTTTCTTTATACATCACATAAAAGAAATTTTAATCTCATTAACACTGTATATTAAAAAAAGTAAATCACACCTTTATTTTATATATCTTACCTATCGAAAAGAAAGAAAGAAAAACTGCAAGGAAAGTTTCTTGACGCCTTAATCCGCTTCCTGAAGAATTAATTTTTTCTCTTTGATGCTCAAGCACTTATGTTTTGACGTTTTCGAGCCACAAGAAACGAAGTTACCAGTACGACTGATCAACACCAAATAAATACTATTCGGGGACACAAGACAACTCCACTGAGGGTGAAAGGCGATATTAAAAATGTTTCCCTTGAACTGGACAGTGGGAATTAAAGGTTGCACATCTTGGACGAAACGCCCAGAATTCTATTGCTTTTGGCGAGTTAGGCACCCGATAAAACCAGTTCAAGATTTATGACTACCATAAAATGAGTTAAAACAGAGAATAACTTGAAATGTCCAGAAATACTTTAAAAATAGAGAGAAAAAGAATTGAGTCACAAGAGAAAAAGTTCGTTATATAGGAAATGGACTTCGCTATTGGGAGGTTATTTTACGAGGAAAATCGTGAAATGTTCTTGGTTCCTGGAAAAAGTTTGCTATATAGAAAAATTCCCAATCTAGAAGTTCGTAATATGCAGGTTCGACTGTAAATACAGTTTTTAATATAGACTGCACATATATTTGTGTGTGCATGAAAACAAAATTGAGGCATATATTTATTTATTTTACAAATGCTTAACATTGGAGACTAAGTCATTAGCTCACATGCTCTCCAATACTTTTTAACAATATCCTAACAATTAGAAAGGGCAACACAATTGTTTATATGTTTCCAGATCAAAGGGTGGTTAGAGTGACACAAAAGTCACCATCATTCCAATTCTTTAAAGATCATCCAATCAGTTCTTTAAAGAGAGGCATTACTGTCTTTTTTGGTAGTGGGACAGATGTCTCTTATCCAGGTATAAAAGTCACCATCATTCCAATTCTATAAAGATCATCCAATCAGTTCTTTAAAGAGAGGCATTGCTGTCTTTTTTGGTAGTGGGACAGATCTCTCTTCTCCCAGAATCCTCCATCTCTTATCCATAGCACGTTGGATCCTATCTTGTTGAAGTATTTACTGTGGCATACAAATCACGATAATCTGCCACTAAAATATTACTTTTTTTCTCTAAACTATTCCACACTAAGAAATTACGATAAAACTTTCTAATAATATATTAATAACAACTATTAAATTTATTTTTTTATAATGAGAAATGTTTCATTTGTATCAGTTTTAAGAAATTCGTAAGCTTCCACATATATACACATTGTAAGCTTCCGCATTTGCATTATAAAAATAAAAGGAGGCAGTGAAAATAATTCTCAGGACGAAGTTAAAAAAATTAACAATAGGTGTGTGCCTTTTTATTTCTTATAATGATATTTAAATTTTCTTTACATAATTATACCAAGTATTCATTTATTTAATAATCATGTGAGTTTAATGTTAAACAATTTAATTACTTGAAATTGTTTAATATTGCAAAATGTAAGTAACAATTATTATTATTATTTATCCGAAACCGACTTTTTTTGCTGTCATGCAACTGTTACCTGCTAGAAGAGATATATTTATTCCATTCTCAAGATTTATAAGTTTATACCACATTTGATTATTTATTATTATACATTTTAATGAAGATCTTGTGAAGCTTTAAGGTGTATATTGGTATTCAAACTTCCGTTTATATGTATCTCTTATTTCTCTTATTCTAATCTTAAGTAATAAAAGGAAATGTTACTTACATTCACAGCACTTAGAAGTATCCAAATAACCAACATTGCTTGATGATATCCAAAGTACAAATCCTAAAATTTGCAAAATTAATTTGTAAAAATATTCAAAATAAAAAAAAAAAAATTCATTTGTGTTGTTCAGCTTTAATATGAAATGTTTTTGTAAATAAAATGTTTTAGGTTCCCACAAAATTAAAGCTTAAAAGAATCGTTTTAATTATTTTATATTTAAACTTTTTTATGCATATTATTTATCCATATTAAACTTTTTAAGGTTTGCTTAAGAGAAAAATTTAAAAAAATAATACATATTTTGTTTTGTGTTATAAAATTTAACAGGATTTTTTAAAGTTAATATTATTTATAAAAGTATATTTAAATTCATTATATGTTCGAATTATGTATTTTATTACATTTTTGATATGATATGAAACAATAATGAGCTTTTTTAATTAAAAGAAGGGAAGTAATATTATAGTTAAAATTAAACATTTTTGTAAACTAAATTAAATTAAATATTTAAACAATTTATTATATACTAACTAATTTTACCCTGTAAAAACTGTTAAATGAGTAAAATTACTTACGTTAACAATAGAGCGATAGAAAATTGCAATTAATCTCCAAACTGTAAATACCAACATTGCAAGCAGCCATGGACGAAATTTTCCTTCCGATTCCTGACAAAAGAAAAAAAAAGACATAATGCAGTAAAGAATTTGTTTTAAAAAATATCTCTTAAAATATTAAATCAATAAAACTCATTTCCGTAATTTGTCAATAAATTTTGTTAAGTGGAAAAAACAACATAAGCCAAAGAAGAACATTTTTAATTGTGTTAGTTGTAGATAGGGCTCTCTCACTCTCTTCTCTTTTCAGAAAAAAAAATTAACCAAAACATTGCTCAAAATAACAGAATGAACTTTGTTATATATTAGAGCTCATGTACGATAAAAAGTTATAAATCCATTATCCGATTAATGCAAAAAAATATCCGTTAAAATGCCATTGTATTTAAGATATTTATGGGGACGGAACTAAAAATTTTGATCCATGGTTAAGTGAGGTGGATTATATCTGAGATGCCCCCCTCTCTCTTTAAACTTCCACTTCCGGTCCTCGTAAGAACTTTGAACCTAGACAGAATTAACGAGCTTCAGTCCCGCAATTCAGCGAATCTTTGGTGGCACAAGAACTCAATGATTGGATTGAAATATGATGGTATAAATTCTTATACGTATATTCAAAAGCAGTTTTATCATGATAATACTGATAAAAGAAATGATAGCTTAAAATTATAGATCTCGACAGTAATAGCTCTGATGTTAATCTAATAAAAATTTGATTGACATGTAGACAAGCCCTTATATAGAATAGATAAACATGATTATGTTTTTATTAAGGTGGAGCTTGACTTTAGGCTGTTTGAGGTAGTCTAGGATCAAAATTAGCCCTAAAATAACGAGTCTGATACAAGAACATCACCGAACGATTGCTAGGTGGCTACCAACTTTATAAAAAATTGTCCTTTCTTTATCATGTTATATAATTAAATATTAAACAAAAAGAAAATACTAGGCCTATGTATAAAAATGTTGTCAACAAGAGAGAAAAGAAAGCAATCCTGAAAGAAATTTTTAATATATAAAGGGGAAGAAACCAAATTTGTTCAAAATAGTAAGACTTCCGAGGAATTAATATCTGACATTGAAAATGCACATTGCAAATTATCATTTTAAATGATAGCTGTTTTCAGATAAAGATAATTCTTGTTCAACCATTTTCGCCAAGTACATTATTCGTCCAGCCCAGAGGTTGGCAAACCGCGGCTCTCAATATAGACGGTTGCGGCTCTTTATACTTCTACCTCTCTATGTATTATCAAATAATAATAACAATAATAGTTATGACTACTAAAATCTGTCTTCCTTTATAATTATTTATTAAAAAATTACCCGCGTATTGAAACATACATTAAAACATTTAACTGGCTTAAGACAATTATTTCCGAATTAAATTGTTTTCCATTAACAAAGTTTATTAAGAATCGATGAAAATATTTGCATTAGTTCTAAAGCACTAAAAGCTCAATTTATTGGTAAAAATGCCTTGGAAAAACATTTCTCACAGTGATTTCCAGCAATGTTTATTCATTTTCATACATGATTCCGGGAGCACTTATGAATGGGCAAGAGATATTTTTAAACCCCCAACAGAAGTGAGAGAGAGAGAGAGAGATAAAAACACATTCCGTATTTCATAGCACACTTAAAGGGTTAATAGAGGTAGTATTTAAATGATTTTTATAAACAAGAACTACACACACACACACAAAGTCATTTTAATTATTAGTGTGTCAACGTTAAAATTCTGAATAGAACACTTAAATATTATTATTGGACTATTGGTACGAAAATATTTTAACGAAGCTTGATTATAGTTTGACACAATGGCTCTTCTTTTTTGCAAGGAGTCACAGAAATTAAAAATTTTTCGATCGTTTTTGGTATCCGAAGGTATGAAAAATGTAGCTTTGAGTAAAATTTCATTTAATTGTGATAAGAAATATTGATTCGAGCATGGCAGAGTCTTGATCACAACCGATACCGGAGGGCTCCCTCGTGCGTACGCGTATTTATATGGCTCCTTTATACTTTAATTATTTTGTTTCATTTACAACTCGGCTCTACTCTTCCAAAAATTTGCCGAATCTTATTCTAGTCCATTGTGTGCGTGTGGTCAGGACAGAAAGGATTACAATTACTACACGTTATAGAGAATGCCTTAACCCGAGACGTCTTAGGGCATGGGCCCAGGGCCTCACCCTCGGTGGGGGCCTTGTTTTGTTCTCAACTCTGTCTTAATAAGATCAAGATCCGGATAATTTTAATGGTAAGATATTATTCCCGTTCATATTCTCTGAAAAACAGGGATTTCAAACTGCATGTCAACTGATAAAAGTGGTAAGATTGTATTATTATGTAATGACCGTTGTCCATGTCTAGGCCTAGGTTTAATACCATAAACAATCATTCAATTCATTTAGTTGAAATGCGGCCATCGGTTGAGCCGGTTTGTGCTTAGATGTTTTAGATTGTGAGTCGAGTACATTTGTTTGTATCAGATTACCGTTTCAAGGAATATTTGACAATGCACGCTATATACCGTCTACTTTTAAAGATTTCAGGTAGGGCCTACTTTTGCATAGGGGCCCAGGGCCTCAAAAATCTTTAGATTAAGAGGGCCTCAAAGGGTCTTAAGATGTCCCTGGCCTTAACCCGGGTTGGGCAAATAGCAGCCGACGGGCCACGTGCGCCCCTCAAGGAGTTTTTTTTTTTGCTGCTCGTTAAGACAGTCAGCAAACCAAATAGACAGAAAATGTTCTCCATATTTGGGTCTACATATATTTGTGAGCAAAGTTTTTCTTGCATGAAGATCAACAAGAGTAAATATAGATGCAAGTTGGCAGGATTTCCTTGCAGGCTCTGATGAGAATTTCAACAAGCAATTTCACTCCTGATTTCAAAATGCAGTCATTTTAAAAAGATGCGGCCTTTGATATCCTCTGCTTCCACAATGCGGTCCTCGAGCCAAAATAATTGCCTATCCCTGACTTAACCCTTTCTGTGCGAGGATTAGGTTTTGTAAAGCACAGTATTAAAGAGAAAAGTTTAATATTTCTTCAATTAACAGACGAAGAATTGAGAATCAGAGAAAGCCAAACAAATAAATGGATAAAAAAATTAATTTTGAGAAAAAAATTCCGAGTCAATTTAGGGTAATCTGTGTAAAAAAAAGAGTACATCTACTTATACATACAGATAAAATGCATATTGAAAAAAAGAATTTAAAAATGTTTAAGTAAGATTACTATAGCAAACAGTTTCTATACGGATGAAAGCTTTACAAAATAGTGGAGATTTTTTTTTAAATGATCAAAAAATTTCGATGTCGGAAAACTATCCATTTCGCGCCAATAAGCAAACAGCTGGGGAAAAAAAAACGCTTATTGTTTTCAAAGTCGGAAGAGATGCCTGAATAAGTTCATTCAGGTGAAGTTAAAGGGCGAGAATAAATAACGGATACTTTCATTCTTTCGTGTAACGAGCTGAAAAAACATAACCTGAGCAGGTATTCTTTCGATTCCATTGAAGCGGTAAGTGGTGTCAGTCAAGCTCTACTGCTCATTTAGAACAATGTGAATCAAAGAATAATCAACTCTATCTAGTTGAATTAGAAGAAATTATATTTGATTCCGTACAAAAATGATATTTTCCTGCTGGACAAATTTATATAAGTATTTTTTTTTTTTTTACTAATTGCAGTGCTACTCAAACTTTCAATATTTGCGATCCAATTTTCAATTATAATTTTCATCACGCCCCCCTCCCCCGCAATAACAATATATTTAATGAAATATTAACGTATTTTGACGCCAAAGTTACAAGACGACCTTAATTATAAGATAAGTATTAAATTCTATATATGTTACTTTTAAGAAATAGATATTTTAAGTAATAGGATAAGTATTATGCTATTTTTCATTTCTATTTTTACTTTAATGTATTTTGTTTTACTTTCAGTAAATTAATAATATTTAAATAATCTCTTACTTTTTGATATGCTCACGCTCCCCACTTAGGGTTATCACGCCCCCTGAGGGAGGCGCCCCACAGTTTGAGAATCGCTGCACTAATATATAAGTATACTTAATTTTGAAAGAGAAAGAAATTGAACTGATTAAAAATTTATTCAAATGTGTGTGTGTGGATACCTCTAAATGAAATTGTATGCACGAATTATTATTTTTGTATTATAACACAAAGATAATTTGAAAAATTTTAATATAGCCATTTTTTTTTTGAAAAACATGCCTCTATATTCCATGACCTTTACATGTGTGTACTTGGTTTAGCTCCTGAAGTGGCGCAAATTTGGAGGTCAGAACCCGCGACCTAGGGATTCATAAGCACGTAACATACCACTAGACAAAAGTGATCACCTCTGTCTGGAGGCTGTTACAGGCTTATGTATTCATCGCCTCCCCTTCCCACCATTCATTAACAATGTATTGAATTCAATACTACTATACTTTGACTTTAAAGCAACAATGCGACTTAAATCTCTTAAGTGCCACTGGCGTTTATAAACGTCTCGCAAAGCCAAAGCGTTAACTGCCCCAAACGTATATATACGTCTTTCCGAAATACGATCTTTTCTGAGCACTGCTATTCATTAAATTATTCAAAAGGCTTTGTGGAATATAATAAAAGGATCTTGACAGTGTTTGCGAAGGATTTACTTATATTTCAGAGGATTTGCTTTATATATTTATTCATTTTCTCCCCTTCCCCCAATACATCACATTCGCGCGCCTCCGTGGAAAACGGTGGCATTGGGGAGCGAATCACGTAACTTTTAATTGGCAGTTAAGGGATTAATTATAAACCGCACCAATTATCAAGATAAGAGTTTATTTTATATATGACAAGCCCATTGGGTCACTGGTAATTATCAAACTTGTTCTTAACTTAGTATTGTTAAATTAATTATAAAATGCATTGTGTAGTACTGATACATTTATCAGTATTATATTAGTGTAATTGTGTATCTTATTTTTTTATTTTGTCAGAATGTATTTTGTTTGTTTACTTTCAGTAAATTAATATATTTTTTTAAATAATCTTTTTTCCCCCGACTTTTCAATATACACGCGCCCTCCTCGTAGAATTATTATGCCCCTCTAGGGGGGGGGGGAGGTGACCCACAGTTTGAGAAACGCTGCATTTATAGCATTAATTCGCGCAATAGGTGTCATTTTAGCCATTGTATTATATTTATTAACAGGGGTATGTATGTGTGTGTGTGTTTTGTTACAAAATGTGGAAATCTAAGTCCATTGAGCCTGCCTTCAACTGCATTTCCTATTTAGCGTTGATTTGTGTTTGCATTTTGTTTTTGTTGCCACATACGTCGAGAGAGACGTTTATAGCATAAATGCGTTGCTCAAAATGGCTTTTAAATGTTTATAACTGTGTGTGAAACTTCTATGTATTCTGCAAATTTCGCAGCCTAAAATTTAGAGGCTATTCCTGTTCAAATGTAAGTTTTAACGTTGAATCAGTTGATATGTCAATAAATCGTTCCTTCCCCTTCATTGGCAAGCTTTCTGATTTATGCATTCTAGCTTAGTTTTCTCCTCTGAGAAATATTATTGTACAGGTGTTAGGTGTGCAAAACATTGCACTAGTGAGTATAAAATAATTTTGTGGAACCCTGGATCACACATAAATAGAATGCTTATAATCTAGGTAGTACATATAAAGAAAAAATGTTTTAACATTTTTTATTACATTGTAATAAAAACTTCAGGAAATTACTGGGGAAAAAAAAGGCTGTCTTGCGCCGAATTTATGTTTTAAATTTCCCTGTGGGAGCCTCTTTGAGAAACACGATTTTAGGTTCTCTAGTGATAATATTAACACCAAAAGAACATGAGAGAACATGAATCTCTGTTTTCCATGCATATTTACTTTTTCTTTTCGAATTTTTATTTTGACTTGTGGAGCCCCTGGATATGCTTGATGGAACACAGTTTGAAGACTGAAGGTAGAGATCGTATTGGCGTTCTGAGAAGACACTGGTAAAAAAAATAAGATGTGGGAGGGAACCAATGTTTTGAGAAACAGAAGAGACAAACGTTTTTTTGCACCTTTTATAGGAGTAAATTATACGTGCAGTTGTAGACACTATAGATCTTACGAACAACTTGTGAGGTCTTGTGATTTTTAAAGCAGTGGTGCCTAAACATTCGCATACATCAGCGCATTTTTCCCACGATCACCTTACTTGAACAATTTGCATTTACTTCTAATTTAAAAAAAAACTGTGAAAGGGTTTGACTCTTATGACCGTTCTTCTGTTCGAAACGGCTGAGCAGTCAGGAATCTGTAGTCACAACAAACATTTCTCTGACTAACTTCGCACCATCAAACCATGACTATTTTACACGGGCAGTAATTCCACTAAATTTTATCTTAAAAATAAATAAAATAAAGGATGATTTGTTTTACAAAAAGGTTTCCTGTAAGCTATTCCTTTACGTGAAACAAAGCATTTTAATACAAAAAAATAGGGAGGGGGGCAGAAATTTATATTTAATTCCTTAGTTCAGTGCTTTTCATATTTGCGACGCATTATTCAATCATAATTTTCATCGCCCTCTTCCCTCTATGCAATAACAATGTTTTGAATTAAATAATACTATACTTTGAAGCTCTAAAGCTACAATACGACTTCAACATCTTAAGTGCCACCAACGTATATAAAGATCTCGCGCAACCAAATTGTTAAGCTCTTTTCTTTGCACTGCTATCCATAAAATTATTCCAAAGGCTTTGGAATGCAATAAAAGGACCTTGACAGTGTTCGCGAAGGAATTATTTCTTTCAGATAATTTGCTTATGCATTGCTTTTCTTCCCTCCCCCATTACATCAAAAACGCGAGCATATGTGGAAAAAGGTGGCATAGGGGAGCGAATCACGTAACTTTTAATCAACATTTAAGGTAATAATTATAAACCGTACAAATTATCAAGATAAGTGTTAATTTTTGTATTTATTTTTATACGTGACAAGCCCGTCGGGTCACTTGTAATTGTTAAACATGTTCTTAACTTAGTGTTGTTAAATTAATTATTAAGTACATTGTGTAGTACTGATACATTTATGAGTGTATTATATCAATGTAAATGTGTATTCTATTTTTTATTATGTCAAAATGTATTTTCTTTGTTTACTTTCAGTAAATTAAAATTTTTTAAAATAATCTTTTGTTTTCGTCTTTTTGATATGCTCGCACCCCTCTCGTGGAGTTATTTGCTTCTCAGAAAGCCAGAAAAGTTATTTTATTGTTATTTATTAGGTAGTCTTTATAGAAGGACTGGCTTATACATTTTTCGTTTCACGAGATTTATGCTTTAGTACTTTTTTATGGATTATAATTTCTGAGAAAATACAGAGTTATTTTGCATTTCTAATTATAAAATATTTATTTTTATTTCAAAGGTAGTATTTTTGTTTGTTTATTGTTTAATTTAAAGTATATTTTGTCTCTATTATGACATATTAGCTGATAAAAAAAAGGGGGTTCTGCGTTTGGAATTGTATTTACATTTTATTAATGTTTTACTTGAATACAGGTAAATGAGTTTATAGCGACAACAGGGGTCTAGCTACCGCCGTATCAATGATACGGGGCCTCCAAACTGCAGGTGCCCCAATACATGTAAGCAAAAAATCGTAAAATACTTAGAGGCCCAAAGGAGGGCCCCCAAGGAATCTTCGATACAGGGCCCACTCAGGACTAGCTACACCAGTGAACGACAACGTTATAAATATTAGTCAAAATATGAAAAAATTCTCTTGATTAGGCAGATTAGGTCTTTGCACTCAAGCGGCCGACACCTAGGCCCTGGTTATCAAAGTAAGAGATTAGGTTCAATTTAATTATAGAATGTGAAAAAAGGATTGAGCCTGTAGTAAATATTGTACAACATTATGAATATTCAAAAAAAGAAAATACATAAATAAAAACCTCTAAAATGTAAAATCTCACGAAATTTCTTAAAAAATTTCTGTATAAAAAGAGTGCTTTTTTGATATCTTTCTTTTTCTAATATAAAACTTTAAAAACATTAAGATTGACTTCCTTTAAAAAGTAAATGTTTTCGGAGACTATTATTGCATGAAATTGAAGAATTATTGACTCCCTTCTGTGTTCTCTATATTATTTCGTTATGAGTTTAACCGTAAAATTTTTATTAAATCTACAATTTTTTCAGGTCTAAAGGGGACTTGAAAGTATTCATTAAAGTATCAACAACACGTATAGAGTCTTGGTAATACAAAAGTTTCTCATTTTTTAATGATTGTTTTATTTGTAATTATTTTTTGATTAGTTGAATTTTTTTATACCTGCTTCTAAAATTATTGAATATCTTGATACTTAAAATTTGTTTTGCATAAAAAACTAAAATAAAGATCTTGACATTTCTTAAACCTTATACCTATAAATTCATACATATAAATTCTTATGCTAAAAATATTTTGAATACTTTTTTATTTACCGTAAATAAATAGAAAATATTAGAAGCTAGTAAGTAAAAGCACGAAATGTACACTGCTTTGAAAGATAAAATTACTAAAAGAATTTTAATTTATGTTTCAAACATTCTTTTTCACTTTTGTATTTACATTTGCATTATTTCTCCAGCGTAAACGCAGCAAAATTTTTAAGAAAATTCTGAAATATTAACGCATTGCCGAGAACTGCCTTAATGATGCTCTTTCAATAGTAAATATGTTGTAAAAAACCCCATCCTTTCCCAAAGTTTAGTAGAAACATTGCGTAAAATTTCATAAATTATTTTATTTATTGTAAGTGGTTTCTACCGCAGAATTCTAAGAACAATGAATTAATCTTACACTCTATTTTATATTTTCAAAAAGATTTCAGTATTAAGATAATGAGGTATTCGCAAAAAAGCTGCCTTTAAATTTCATAAAATTCAGATAATACAGAAATTATACAAAAAATTATATAATCGGCTTTAAACCAGGAAAAATAACTTCCATTTTCACAACTAAGGTTTTCTCACTGATTACGTAATCAAATAATGCGGGTGATTATTTTTTTAATATTTTAAGCTTAGAAATTTTATAATTCTGTTAGAATTCAATGATTTTAAAATGTGAAGAAATATTCAAAAACATTTTTTATAGGTTCACAATATTTTCTATGAAAAGTAACAAGTATTAACATAAATAACAAGCAATTAAGAAAACTTTCCTATGATAAAAATTGAAATAAAAATTCCTTTTATATAATATAAGATATTTTCCAATTATATCAAGATAAATATATATATGTTAAGTTTGTATAAAATATGTGGAGAAAAAAACGTGAATTACTTCTCTCGAACTGCCCCATTCAAATTTGTTTCCAATTAGTTTCTTAAGGAGATATGTTACGATTTATAAAAAAAAAAACTATAATTTAATGGTTTTTGCAATTTTTTCCCCTTCTAACCTATGTATATATATTATGTGAAACAGTTTTTATGCTCAAAATACAACAAAAATCTAACCCTTAAATGTTTAAAGAAAAATTTAAAAATTTATGAAGTGATTTTAAAATGCTACTTTTCCTACAATAATTGACGTACGGACATGAAATTTGATCTACCAGTCCGTCGAACTATATGTAACAAAATTTGGTATGGGTTTTTTACTAACATGATTGATATTCGTTAAATACTTTTTATGAATTATTATTTAAAATTGTATAAACTCAACTATTTTTAACAAAATAAGTACTGCTTTGATTAAAAGATTCATACCAAGTTTTTTGTTGCATGTACTAATAACAAAAGGTAGAAAAAATATCAAAGCATTTGGCACAATTTCGAAAAAAACCCTTAGCATTAAAAATGAAGATAAACTAGTTATTTTTTCTCTCCGAGTAAGTTAGTTTAAAATTTTTATTTTCCATTGCGATCTGAATAAAAATAAACTCAAAAGTTTCCATAACTCTGGTTTTATTCGATTCTTTTGAGATCATAGAACATTATGTAAAAAATAATTTAGGCTAAAAAAAATTTGTTTGAATTTTTAACCGATTTTCGTCGAATTATAATGTATCCCTTTAAATTGCATGCATGTTATAAAATTGCTCACGGAAATGAGAAGCATAAAAAGGTAATAAATATATCTAAATACTCATACTTTTTTCAGAGCTTTCATTAAAAGGATGGACGCTGTCATCAGGCATACAGCAAGGAAGAATGAGACAACAGAGCACAAAATCAGAAGATTCCTGACTGTAAAAAAAAGTATAAAGCACAATATTAAATATTTTAGAAAGTATTTACAATATTAGTACTATATTAAATACATTATGAATTTTACGAAATTTTATACTTCTAAATTAACTATAAAAATGTATATTTCATAAAATATTTTTATTAGAAAAAACACATACTGAAAATTTAATAACAAATAAATTAAACTTTAAAAGTTTTCTGCTCATTATTTGAGAGCGGTTTACAAATTCTGTGATTTACTTACCCGAAAATCCAGGTGTATATTATTACTTAGAAAATTCAAACAATTACTTTGTAAAAATTTGTTTCAGTTGTGTGTGTTGGGCGATATTGTTTATAATTATTTTTATTTAAAGTTATATGATGAAAAATGTGGATGTATAATATAATATATATTCTCATATTTTTTACTTAAAATAAATAGTACTGAATATGACAATTTTTAGTTCGTTTTAAAATTGAGTGACTCTACATTTATAAATTTCCATATTCTAAAAGTACTCTTTCTTCTATTCATAATTTTTGTTTGAGAAATATTTAATTACTATTAATAGTCGATGAAATATTTAACGTTTTAGAAATAATAATTATCTCTTTCGTTTTTATTTATTATTTTGACTTAGACATTACTTTCCCGCAATTATTATAATTTAATTATCTATTTGTGTACAGAAGTTTTAAAAGCGAATGACTTCTGCAAGAACACAGATAAAAAAGATGAAAACGAGAGTGAAAAAAATAATAAATAAAAAATATTTCATGCTTGAGTGAAAACTTGTCAACATAACGTATGTTTATTTTGGAGGAGGGGTAGAGGAAGTTTATACCTGTACAACATTACTTTTAGCATCCCAAATTAATAAAATATGTACTATTAATTATTTTTCTTTTTATTCAATATGACTGTGAATGAATAGAATATTAATACCGAATAGTGATTATTGCTCCATTTTAGTTTTTTTAGAATGAATTACACAATAATGACAACAAAACTTTCATTCGTATAAATTAAAGTTTTCCGAAACGAAGAAAAAAATAATTTAAAAAACTTCCCGTAAAATCCGGCGTATAACACGCGCACCTGTACTTTCAATCTGTATTTTTTAAATTTTGAGATACATTCGCCGTATAACGTGCACTCCCTTTCTGACGCAGAAACCTGAAATGTACAGCAATGCTTTTCTGTTTTGAAGTTATTTATTCGAGGTATTTTCCCAGGCTTTTTAAAAAATAGTATACTTCTAGAACTATAACTCTTTAAGTTCATAGGGTCTGCTATTTTTTTTTAAATAAACAATATTTTGATATATATAGAAATTTAATTTTTTTTATTCTCATCTTCCTACTTACTTTTAAAGCTATCATTTTTATAGCTTTCACCCGTAAATAGCGCACCCGTAAATTTTGATCAATTTTGTTCAAAGTGCGCGTTACACGTCGGATTTTACGGTATATCCTTTGTCATAGCGGGCATGTCGGCTTGATTAAAAAATATCTAAAACAAATCGCAGGAGTTAATTCTTAGTATCACATTTAACAAATTAAAAAATAAATTTTTAATTTTTTTTAATTACAAAGTATCTTAAGGATATTTGTTTCCAATATTTTAAAAAATACTTGGACGCAATAAGTTTTTGTAGTGAAAAGTAACTACTGATGATTGAACTAAATTATGATTATTTATTTGATCTACAAATAAAAGGTTTTTGGTATATCACTTAATTTTAGCAATTAAAGTATGTGAAATCGCAGGACTGTATGTTTATTCTTTCAACTTCAATTGCCTCAAAATTAATTATCTCAAACTATTATATATTAAGTCTTCCAAATTGTCAACATTTATATATTTATTGACAATATTTTTGTATTCCAATATTTAGATGTAGAGAAATTTTTTCTCGAAGGATATCGTATTGTTGAGATCTTTAGTCTGTTAGCTCGTTAAATTTATATGATACAAATAATTGAGAATGATCTTTAATTAAATGTATTATACAGAAAATTGTTTCTTTAGAGGATATATATATATATATGAGAGAGAGAGAGAGAGAGAGAATATATATATATTTATATAGATATTCTATGCTTCAAGCGACAGTTTTCATTTCACATTTAAATATGCTGATGTAGTATTTTAAAGTATATTTTAGTACAAAACAAGTTTAAAATAATCTTTCTCTCTCTGTCTCTATCTATTCCTAACACATAATTTTTAATTTAAAAAAAATCCACAATTATTTATTTTCAAGAAACGACATCTTTTTTGAAGAAGGATATTGTGGTTTAAAAGGATATTGTGTTTCAGTCGGCAATTATAATCAATATAAATTAATTTACACCTTAATTAATAATATTCATGAAATCTCTTGCAGGTAATGATATCTGTCTACCAAATGTGATTTGTTGCTTTTATATTTTTATTTAGACAATAAAAAATGAAAATGATAGTTTAATATTAGTTATGATAAACGAATATCTCTTTCTTTTTATTCACCCAGACAGGCGAAAAGTTTGAAATTTGTAGACAAAATATTAAGGAATCCTTTCTTAAGCAATTTATTACTTTGAAAGTATTTTCTCAGGAATCAAAATTTTAAATGCGAATAACTGATTGTAGTAAAGGCAATTGCTTTATCGTTTTGGATCTTGTCAAAGATATATAGCGACAAAGGCTATAATTTGCTACAGATAAACATTACGTACTGTTGTACATAATCAGCTATCATAAATAATTTACATGCGACTGTAAATTGCTACAAACAAAAGCTACGTAATAATAATGTGAAAAACAAATTTATTACAGAAAAAATGTTATTTAAGGAAAATTAGAAATAAAACAGAAAAATATTATCAATAGTGCAACATATTTGTATGTTAAACTCTGGAAACTCCTCTACAATTATGACTGATGTAGATATATTCTAATTATGTAGATGTAGTGAAGAAATTATAACAACTGTATGAGTGTATGTTTTTGATAGTAGCTTTGAAAGTTATTGAGTACCTTATTATTGAAATGAAGATTAAGATATTTAAATGTTTCACTTACAGGAAAAAAATCTAGAAAATACCATACATTCAATATGAAGCTTTATCATCTAAATATATGATAAAAAAATGCTTCCCACGCATTTCTAATTTAGTTATATTTCATGTATTTGTGGAAATAGCACTATTTTGCATACTTTTATTGTATTCCAAATCGCTAAAAAACGTTTCGTCCAATTTACTGATAACAGTGCACAACGCGAATGAAATGTTTAAAATTTTAAATATAACATTTAAGAGGATGTTTTCCATAAGTTATGCTTTTTAGGCAAATTTTTTTGGTTCTGCTACAAAAACAACAAAACTCTTACTGACATTGCCAAAAGTAATCGATCGGTACAAAAGACAAGACAACAGAAGCAAAGAAAAAAAGTTTGATTGATTTCCAAGTATTTGCTTATTTTGCTGTCTTCTTTCATTCTTCCCTAGCGATAGATGCATACTTTTTCATGCTTCAGTTCCCATGAAAGCGTTCCTATTGAAAATCAAAAGACTTTCTAACCTTCAACAGTCCATTCTAATTCATTTAAAAAAAAAGATTGCATTCCATTAAAACTTCGTATTTCATTTTCAGAGAGTACAAGTTCACTGTTTTGTCTTACTTATTTTATTTCTGCTCTTGAGATTGTGTTTAAATTGCTGATTTTTGTCGTTTGATTTTGTATTCGCATTTTTGAAGGAAATATGTCAATTTTTAGACGGTTGAAATGCTAGCTATATTAATTTAAGCAAATTATGAAGCTAATTGATAAAACTACTATTGTTCATCTCTATTCAGTGATTTATTTACTAACTGTTTTTGTACATTTTAGCTTCAAGAAATACTTCTCTGATATTGAAGAGCATGTTACTTGATTATATATCTCACTTACAGGATATGGATAACTATTAAAACAAATAGACAGAAACGGATGCTGCAAAATGCTCGAAAATTTTTTCGCACATTTTGCAACACGTAAGTCCATTAAATTAAATGGATTTTTTAATACTTCAAAAAATTGCATAAAAGTTTCTATTTCATGCATTATATCAATTAAGAGACACCTTTTTTCTGTTAAAAAGGTACAGCATTAGTTAAAAGACGTTTTAAATTTCTGATTTTCGCTAGAATATCTTATCTTTGCTTCCTTTCTCACTAGTTCCAGAAATGATTGAAGCAGCGGTCCACCCACTCCTTATTAGATTATGTGAAACTTCAGCAAACATTGTATAAGTACACACGCACATTGTACACACGCAAGAGGAACCAGTGAATTTGTCACATTATATTATTTAACCCTTCAAAGACTTTTATTTAAATAATATTTATTTAATCATGTGTATGAGTGTGTGTGCTCAAATACTTAAAAAAAAGGCAGTAAACATGTAATTTCAAAAACATTCGCAACCCCTTGGATCATTAAGTATAGCCCTTTGGACAAAATAACACTTTGGATAATAAATCCTTCTGTTTTCATTATTAATTTTATCATTTTTGATTCGTTGATAAAATCATATTTTTATTGTTAGCTGTAATCAAAATTTCAGTAATTCATATTATTAATATAACATTATTCATATAATTTTCATATTGTATAAGGAAGATTTTTCTTAGATATCCACATAATTACCTTATTATCATAAATTTTACACATTTCTCTGATTGTGTTTTTCTTTGCTATTGAAAATGGTTTAAAATAATAAAAATATATATATATAACAAAAACACACGCATACTGTAATTTTTAAGTATATAATGAGCATTTTTATATCTATTTCCTAAATATTAATTGAAAAAATAATAAACAAATTGATACTGAATCATATTAGATTACATTTGAGCAAATGGGGCTTTTCTGCTTAAATATGCTCCCCATCCCTTATTTAGATTGTTAAAATTCAGCATAGTTAGAGGAACAATGCTTTTCTTATTTTATTTCTTGTAGAATTTCCATGTCCTAATACGGTAATATTAGAATAAGAAGGTAACTGATTATGCATTTAATGTTGATGATTTAGCGAAGTATAATAAGGATTAAAAAAAACCTATGCATTAATGTATTGAAAGGTATTCTTATTTTACAGTATTTCATTTTATAAACTATTTTAACTGTGTATATATTTCATTTCATTACATTGTAAGAAAACATATTTAATTAATAATTAAAAGATATTCTGAAAAGATTTTAGCCATTTTCTAAATGTACAACTTTTAACTTTTCTAAGCTAACTTCTAAGTTATTAGCAATTTTGAAAAAATAAATGCCTATGATATGTGTGTGTGTTCTTTATCATTTAATTTGTCTAACTAAAACGACTACCATAAATATGAGTTTACGTAAGCGCATGCATGTTTTTCGTATTTTATTGGGGGGGGGGGAAGCAGTTTAGGCTATTCACATGCCAATGAACTTCATTCCTTATTACTAAAAATATTAAATTAAAATGTTGTGCAAGTTCTATTTTTAGTAAAATTAAAGAAAACTTTTGGGATATCTGTATCTTATCTAGATTTAAATACCTATATTCAAAATATTAAAAAATATATATAAATCTTACGGAGATCCAGTCGGTAACCTATTACAATCTATGTATAAAAAATCGGAAAGAGAGAAAATTGCATCTTAATCGTCATGTACACAAGCTACAAGGTGAATAACTTACTAAAATCTTTCAGTTACAAAAGCCCGTTTTTCAGATAATTTTCCTTTACAATATAAACCCCTCCCGCTTTTTAAGGCGGACAATGATAGTTCTAGTCTCATTTCTTACTATTTTTATTGTTAATGAACTTTTATTTGAGAACTCATCAGAGAGGTGGAGACCGTGAACTTGTTTTCCTTGAATCGCTTCACGATATCATAGCCATAAATCTAATGTTCAACCCAAGCTTTTAATCTATTCTCTACACAATGATATTTATTTTTCTTAATCTCTTTAAATGTGATGAAAAGATTTTATTGTCTCTTTAAGTATATAGCTTAATTACTTCCCATTTTGTTTAAGATTTTTTCTTTCTTTTCAAGCTAAGAGAAAATAGTTCATACATGCATATTTGCACTTTTAGAAGTTCTGTTGACATATCATTACATAAATGGGCATATATTCTTGTTATATTTAACAGCATTTTCTAGAATATTTCTATTAATGTTAATTGTTTTTCAAGTAATTCTCTATCCGTTCTATAAGCGCTATCCCATTCCTTATAATCTCTTGGCTAAATTCTTCTCTCTCTACTCTGCAACTATTTTTCTTTTTAAAATATTTTTTTTAGAAATAAGTCCCTGTAAAGACTAATTTGTGAGGGATTATTAATGAAGATATATTGCAAAGTGATAATTCTTCAATACACGCCTAGCTGAAGAGTTCCGATAATAGTAAGGAATTATGAATGATGATATTTTATACAATAATGAATTATAATTTCTGAAATATCAAAACGGAATTTTTATTATATTGTTCATAAGAAACATTTGAAAAAAAAAACACCTTAATTCTATTTTATGACGCATCTATTTCCCTGTATCTCTCTGCTTAACAATTGCAAATTGAACATAAAATAAAAACTGTTAAAACAATAGTGAATTATTAACTTTGAAAAGTATCATAATTTCTCTTAAACACAATAATAAAATAAAATTTGAAGAATTCATAGCAAAGTATTAAATTCAGATCATATATCGTAATGCTTGTCTGAATAAATTGTTAAAAAATTTGTGAAATTGGAAATTCTTCTTAAAGATAGTTTGAAGCACTTTGTAGTCAAAAACTCTCCATGAAAATGAACGTTGTGTGTTTTGATTGAAATATTACTTTGAATGGGGAACATATATTTGACTGTTTCCTTTAATTACGGAGTTCGAAATAATTCTTAAGGTATCCGACTACCCTAAAATTGTGAATTTTACCAATAATTGACAAATTTTTTAAATGAATTTATTTTATAGACTATCTTATTAGTTTTATAAAAATTCCAAGTTTATTATTTTCCTTCACTAGAACAAAAACTACAAATGTTTTAGTAAAAGCAGATGCCATTACTTAAGGCAAGATGTCATACTTTTAATTTAAAATACGTTTTACTCGAAATGTGTGTTTTTTTAATGCTCCAGAGGGGACAGGGATTGCTAAAAATGTTTTGAAAATAATTAAAGGAAATTTTTTGTGTATGTTCTGTATAATTGTTAGATAATAGCAAGTACGTGTTTTAACCTTCAGATTTATCAATCACTGTTTTATTACAAAATTTACAATCTCTTATGTTAATATAATCACTGTTTTCTTAAGCAATTTCATATAATAACTATGATAAAGTGTTCTAGTTTTTGTAAAAATTAAAATATATCTTATCCTGAAGGTCATTTCAAAAATGAATAACATAGCAACACATCAGAATTGAAAAGTTGAAAATTTGTTCATAAACTTTTGGTACAAAATGGGCCGCGTTTATGTTATTTTTGTAAATTTGTACATCCCCCCCCCCATTTTAGTAATAATAATTTCTTTTTCTCTTCTTAATTTTAGCATATTTTTTTAAACCGCACTAAACAAGTCTAAAAACAACAAAAAAATCCCCATATCTCCATTTTTTTTTTTTAAGTTGTCGCAAGTAGTCGGATACCTTAAATAAAAAATTTAAAATGCTGCAAAACTTTTGTTTGAGATTCTATTTTTTTGTTCACATTTATTGGTACAAACACAAAGCACCAATTTTCTGGGAGAAACAGTGTATTGTGTTAAAAAGTACTACAGGTAAAGTAGAAGCGTAAGAAATATTTTTCTTCTTTCGCAACCAGGTAATCTTCGCAGAGTCGTCTGCCATATTGATGTGAAATCGCTGTTCTTAGAAATTTTGAAGGCTAGACAGCGTTTAGCATAAGTTGAAACAACGTAGTTGTAGTTGAGTTCGCATATTGATGAAAAGGTTAAGGAAATGTCCGTAAATTGAAACTTGGAAGTAGCATTGTTATTTATTGCTGCTCAAAAAAAGAATTCGCTGTAATTCACAAAAAACTTTTTGGTCTTAAAACTTCACACTTGGAATTTCTTAAAAATTAATTGTGAAGTATGTGGGAATAAAAAGTTTACATTCGCTGATAAATAATATTAATTAAAATTGGTAATATTATAATATTTTTAAAAAAGCTGCCAAGGAAAAATATTTCAAAAAATTAGAGCAATAATGATTTTTTTAAAAAGTTTTACAGTCTGCAGCAATTTTAACAATTATCAGCAATTTTATATAAAATTTAAAACACACAAGAGCTTCTAAACTAGATCATTTCCTGTTCTACAATTTTTTCAATACAACGCATATAAGAGGGAGGAAGTATAGTTATCGCCAGGAAGTTATCTTTGCTTCCAAGCACTGAGACTAATAATGATTTGCATGCAATAGTTTAAAAATTTCATTAGTTGTATCACATTTTCATTGTGCTATTAGCTAAAAATAGAGCAGAGTTCAATAACCATTATCAGAAGAATTCTCCTCATAAACAAACCAAGAAAATAATTTTCAAGGTGGTTTAATAAACATATTAGTTCCACTAATATCACTGGCGTAGTTAGTTCTGAATGGGCCCCATATCAAAACTCTTTCAGGGCCCTTTTTTAAAAATGGGCCCTGTTAGTGGTACTGTAGTTACACACGTGGGGGCCCCGTATCATTGAAACGGCATTAGCTACACCCCTGACTAATATACTATAAAGAAAAATAGTATTAAAATCTGCCTAATATTGCATTTCGATTAAATTTTAACTCTTAGAACATGATTTTTTAGTTAAATTAAAAAATATATTAATGTAATTATTGAAGTGACGAGATAAAGAGAAAAATAATTTTAAAAATCGCGTACATATTTTATATATTTATTTCGAAAAAAAAAAGCAAGATTTTTTTCAAGCAAAACAGGCACTTGCTAAAAATAATTATGCTATAGTAAAAATTAGATATTCCCTTTCCTCAAAAGTATTTTTATTTTTCAAAAAAATGAAATGCATCAAAAATTTATTTCACTAAACTTTTTCTAAAAATATGTCACTCGTTCAATACGGTGGGAAAATAAAATATCCTATAATTTGAACAATTTTGACAGCTGACGTTTTTTTAAAAAAACTTTCGTTCAAAAGAACATTATGCATTAGCAAGGGCGTAGTTACCACCGTATCAATGATATGGAGCCCCCAAGCTACAGGGCTTTTAACATGTGTGAGCAAAAAATCCTAAAATAGCAAGGAGGTCCTGAAAAAGGCCCCCAAGGAATTTTTGATATAGGGTCCACTCAGGACTAGCTATGCCGTTGTGCATTAGTAACATACATACTGCCAAATATTAAAAAACAAACCAATTACAAGCGTACAATTCGATTTAAAAGTCAGGAATCAAATTTGAAACTTAGGACACTCAAAGGTTAACACAAAATGCTTCTAAGCATTCATTACGAAAACAAATAAAATTATCCCTACATTCCGTTACCTTTCTCTCATCACACTGCATTATTTCATCAACATCATAAACATGTACACTTCGCTGTTTCATTATTTTTTTTTCTTTGAAACTCTTTCGATGTTGCTTTGAAGCAAACTGTCAGAAATCTGCTTTCTTTGTGTGTGTTTTTTTTAAAAATTCATGATATCTTTACGATTCATAGAAAACTAGGAAGCTATTTCATCGAAGTACAGGTAATTCGTAATGCTGCACGCTTTTTTAGAGATGTTTTAATAACTTTCAATTGTGAACAAAGTGGATAAATAAACGAAGATTATTAAAAAAATAAAACTATTTATATAATTTACTTGCCATCAAATACAAATGATTCATAGTTTACATAGCAAATAATTCATTTTAGTTTGTCTCTGTCTCTCTTTTAGTTCAATTTATTTATTAAATAAAATATCCATGCAAATGTCACTCAAAATTTAATCAATCATTAATACAAAACTCAATGTACTAACTGGGCACCAGGCAATGTTTTGAATAGAATTTCATTTCAAACGTTTAAATCCTGGCAAAAATATATATATACTCACGAATTTTTTTTCCCAATTCATAATATTTTTTACGAATTCATTGCCAGTTTTATTAACAATGGATCCTTGAATTACATTTTTTTGTATTAAATAATCATTCTATTGTATCACGCATGTAAAACAGGATGTTATTTAATAATAAAACTTCAATGTCAGTGTTAATATTAAAAGAAATATGACAAATTTAAAACTGAAAAAAAGAGAACAATATATACATTCCTCCGAATAATACTGTACCAAATTTCATCACAGTTAGTTCTCAGAGAAATAAAATTTTCGCAAAGGAAAAATATAAGTTGCCAAGCAAATAGTCATTATCTTCTTACCTAATTTTAAATTCTGAGACTTTAAAGTAAAATACCGGTTAATTTTCCCACGAAAACAAAAATGTATTTTTTATTGTGTTAGAGATTTAAAACACAAATAAGATACATTAATATATATATATATATATAACTTATATTAGTATACATATATTAACTTAATCTGAGATAATTTCCGTTTCCTACTGGATTTAAAATGATCGAAGAAGAAAACACCTAAAATTTGAAAAAGTAAAAAAGGGGGGTAAATTCCTGCTTTTCCGAGTAAAAAGTAGGACAAAATCCGAGGTCAAAGTCGAAAACCGTGACTGATAGTGGCAAAGTCATGAAGGACATGGAAACATTTCGGTCAATTTTGATAATAAAACCGGGAAGTTAAATGTTAACAAAAATTTTAAGAAAACAAAGTTTATTTTTGGAGGTTTTTCCGAGATAAAAGAAATAAAATTTTAAAAAACTAGTATTTTTTTATTTGTTACTCAGCTGGAGGTTATCATCCCTTAATATAAAAGTAATATCTTTTAACTCGGAATATCTTTAAAAATAAAAAAAAATATTCGAACAAATAGATCATATTGTACAGATAGATCATATTATTAGAATATGATCTTTATTCTAACTTTATTAAAGTATGGAGCGAAGCATAGTTTAATATACTTCTTTTTGTATGAGTCATTCATATAATATGTTCTATTATTGGTCTCCAGTACAGCAATGTGCGATTTTTTTTTCCATTTCTCTGTTTTTGTAAATTTATTTTGCATTGGTTTTGTTTCGTAATAGTTCTATTTTGTAATGTATTTTTGTTTTTGTAACTTATTTGTTTTTGTTATTTCATTATTTCATAACTTTTGTTTTGTTATTTACTCTTTATTTTATTTATCTTATTTTGTTTGTTTTATTTACTTCCGTAAGCTCCGTGTGATACTTATGGTGCACGGGAATTATTTTATCTGTCTTCAATTAAAAAAAGTACAGTTATGTTAAATTAATTATTGCACTTCAATATTAAAATGAATGAAAAGCTGATTGTTTACTGGACGCTTCTAAGCGTTAAAGTCTCAGTGTGAAAATCGAATGTACTATTTGATTCAATTTTTTTGAACGTCGCACTTTAAAGCATCGCGAGGGCTGTTGGTGACAGACCTCGAAATTTTGAGCCTTGGTCAATTGAAAAGGATAGCACCTGATCTGGCACTACACTCTTTATTCTTCCAATGTGAGGACTTTGAGCCCTGATAAATTTAACGGGCATCAACCCCTCTACACAGCAGGTCTTCAGTGGCCTCAGGACTCGAACTCACCGACCATGAGTTCGTGATCCTGATCAACTGGCTTGCTCGGCCTCAAGGATATGCTAGGTGTTACAACCCTACAGACTTGTATAAATATAGAGAATATTTTTTATCAGAAATTTTTTTCCCCAAGTTCGTAAAATCAGACGAAAACGATATTAAACTCTTTTACGAAATACCGTATGTATTCTTTAATCCTCAATACTGAGAAATGATCCTGCGGATTTATTCATCAAATTACTACAGTGTAAAAATATTATAGGATTATATTTCATTGTACAAGCAACGAACATGGGTATAACTGGAATAATCATAAAGCATTATTTTTAATTAGTATTGATTTTTATTTATGTTTTCTTTTATGAAAAACGCATGTTTATGATATTAAGAAAGTGAAATTGGGTATCAGTTAGTAGTGTTTTATTGTTCTCAAAAGTAAATATTTCCAAATACAGTAGTGTGTAGCATTAGATGTAATTAATTGTATTACATCTAGGGCTGATTAATTTAAGATATGCCATCAAGTGAATGATAGTTGTGATACATATGAGGTTCAATTAAAAATGATGGAAATATAAAATTTTCACGTAATTATTATAAGCAATTAAATTTGAAAAACTACAAATAAATTACTTTAAAGCTAAATTATGTTACTTTGACCAACATGATATGTGAAAATAAAACTCATTTAAAAAGCGAAATCGACAGTCCTGACACATTGTTTCGGTTCTGAAATATTAAAATAGTTAAGAGCAAAATTTTTCTGTATATAAATTAGCAGGTTAAAAAACCTATCATTATTCATTTTAGAAGAAATAATGTTTGCAAATCCTTTCCAGCCCCATTAGCAAGTTAATTACAAAATTTATAAATACCATGAGGGGGAAACACGATATTTCAACTTTGCTTGCGTGCATGAAATGCAATCATACATAGTTGATGGTATTTTGGAAAGAGCAGACATTTGCATTGTTGGCTGTATTGAATGTATGCGCTGAAACGAATCACAATGGAGATCAGATATCGTTGTCAAATTAAACTATTAGTTTTTGAACTATTAGTGGAATAAGCTTTGGATTTGTTCAATTTAATGAAGGACAACAATATGCCTCAATGAGAATAATGGAAAGTTTCCTTCCAAGAAGAAAAGATTCGAAATGAGGACAAGTTATACCTCTCTCAATGAATCTCATTCCGAATAAAAAGTGTTTTGTTCTATGAATTGTAATCTAATTGTGACACTTCTTTTTTTTATTAAACTGGCAACAATTAATTTTTCAAAAATAAGAGTGCAGTAATAAACTTATACCTTTCAAAGTGTTGATAAAAATGTTTGGATAAAAGTTTTTTGATTGAAGTATATCGAAAATTCAAAAATGGTTTCATAAATTTTAAAAGATTATAGTGTGAGTTATTTACATAAATATTAATGATTTCAAATAATGACATTTAGGAACACAGTAGTGTAAGATCATTTATGTAAAAAAAATATAACATCCACTATTTAAATTATTTCATTCAAATAACTTTTCATGGAAGATAAATAATAATTTCCTAAATCACAATAGATTTTCTTGGAACAAAATGTTCGGGAGTTTTAGTGCCTGACAAACCGGAACCCTGCCTGGCGTGGCAAATTTTAAGGGCGGCATTTGGATCGAACTTGAAAAAATATTTTTTTTGTTACAAAAAAATTTGATATATTTTCTTAAATATTATTGGATGTTAATTTGGTATTTCATTTAACGTATCTTATTTCCTTACTTTGTACTCTGTATGCTTAGTGTCAGTTTTCTTTTATGTTGAAATTTGAAGAGTTCGAAGCGGGAGTATATGTTAAGTCATGAAGTTTGACATATGTACACATCTTTCACTAGGAGTTTTCTTCCTATTCCAGAGTGGGATCACTACGGACATTCCTTTCACCCATACAATGTCTGGTGTCAGCTATCCAAAAGGGGACAGGGGTAACAAGAGATTTTTGTACATAGAGAGCCACAGGAGATGTTTTATTTTAGTTTCAAGTGTATTTACTAAAAGTTAAAATAAACGCTTGTGTGTGATTCCCACCATCAGTAGAACCTTTTCGAAAAAATTGGCCTGCTGACATGGGCGATTCCCTCTCTTGCATTTTACTCGTTTGAAATAATAACCGTTATGCTGGCTTTTTGTTGAAGAATTATTCAAAATTTATAGTTGTGTATCTGTGTGAACAATTTATCTTTTTTAATTATAATTTTTTTTTGCTTTGGAGAGATGGACGGCAAAACTGCTAGAGTCTCTAAAAAATTGCAGTAAGTGAATGATTAACTCTAGCATTGCTCATAGATTAAATACGAAATGTTGCTATATATATAGTAAAAACCTAAAAATTGTCTCATGAAATATATATACACATATAACAATACATTTATGTACAATAAAACGTTGAAGATTTATAACGGCAGAAAAATTTCTAACAGTAACACTTCATATTGAATTTATAGTACCTCATAAGTGCTTAGAAAATTGTGTTCCCATCACAGATGCATTTATGAACACTACTTTTCACAGTTGACAATACCTTATTGAATAAAAGGAGACACGTCCTTGAAGCGACATCACGACATGCCATCTTTTCTTCGTCAAGGTGAATGATTTTGAAATGTTAATTTATCCATTGGAACAGGAAAGCAAATCGTCATATTCGGAGAAAGCGCTTTTTTACATATTTACTAATAATAGGTTGTTTACAACACTTTCTTTTTAAAGTACAGTTAAAACTCCATATTACGAACTTCTACATTGCGAATTTTTCTATACAGCGAACTTTTTCCCGAAACCCAAAACATTTCACGACTTTCTTTGTAAAATAATCTCCCAATAGCGAAGTGCATTTTCTATATAACAAACTTTTTTTCTTGTGATTCAATTTTTTCTCATCCTATTTTTGAAGTATTTCTGGACATTTCAAGTTATTCTTTCTTTTAATTCATTTTATGGTAGTCATAAATCTTGAACTGCTTTTGTTAGGCGCCTAGCTCGCCGAGAGCAATATAATTCTGGAGATTTCATCCAAGAAGTGCAACCTTTGACCCCCATCGTCAAGTTCACTGGAAACATCTTCGATATCCCCTTTCACTCTCAGTGGAGTTGTCTCGTGTACCCATGTCCTTGAACTAGTCTCCGTTCATTTGTAGTGTTGATCAGTCGCACTGGTAACTTCGTTTCTTGTAGCCCGAAAATGTCAAAACGTAAGTGCTTGAGCATCAAAGTAATACATTTAATTCTTCAGGGATAAAGGCGTCAAGAAACTTTCATTGCAGTTTTTCTTTCTTTCCTTTCTCTCGTTTTGATAGGTAAGATATATAAAATAAATATTATTAATTTAAAAAAAGGTGTGAATAATTCCTTTTTTGAATATGTATTGTTTATGATTTTAAAATTTGTTTTATATGGTATAAAGAAGATTAAAAGACGAATCTCTATATAATGAAATTTCCATATAACGCACTTTTTCTCGGGATTTAGTGACTTCGTTATACAGAAATCCGACTGCAACTATTATGTAAGAATTCCCGTCTTACTTAATTTTTGTTATACTTTTTTATGTAGTTAAACAGAGTATAAATTGGAGATTATTATTTATAAAACAAAATTTTGGCTCTAACTATTAATTTTCACCATAATAATTAGATAACTGATATATACATCTATATAATGCTTATACAATTTTCATTAAATAAATAGTGAACATTCAACAGTTTTTTCTTAAAAAAGCACAGAAACACCCCCCCCCCTTTTGATACTTTATTATCAAAATCAAGATATATCTAAAATTACAAATGTTTTAAGGGTATTTCCAAACAGAACCTTTATAAAATGTTATAACTCTATTTAAATAATTATATAAATAAGTATCTGACACCATTCACGGAAAATTTTGAATAATGCTTTGAAGGGGGGGGGTTAGAAATAGTAACCTTGAATGTGAGTCAAGCAGGGAAAAAAATAAAGCAAATTTTTTAAAAATCTATATAAGTAACACACAGAGCAATAGTAAAATAATTATACGATGTAAAATTCTTTTTAACGATTCAATATTTATTTATTAGAAAAATCAAAAGATTTTAAGAAAAATACTTTTATTGAGATTTCGCTTGAAAAACCGAATTTAAACCAGGAACTAAAAGCTGGTTTGAATCTTTGAAAATATAATGTTAATACTAGAAAAATACTTGTTCCATTAAATGATATTTGTTTTCAGTAGAGTTGAAGGCATAATTTGAGCTTTGAAACCTTGAAATTCATTTTTTTCAACATTAAAAACAACCCAGGTATGTTTCAATCTGGTTTTGGTTCGTGAAAAGGTCACAAGTTATACTTTTATTATGTGGCTCTTCTATAGTTATATGTAGATCAGAGATGTAGGTCTTGAAACTTTGATAAATAACGTACAAAAATAAAAGTATTCTGTTATAATAGTTGGAAACAGGTTAAAGAGAGAGAAGGAGAGAGAATGGTGGAGAATGGGTGGTTATTTCTAAGATTTTGTAATAGGTTTACAATAATAAAAAGAAAGTAGCCCAATAACTAAGCTAAATTATTCCGTTTGAAAATCAAATTATTAGCTTTGAGTTAAAGAATAAAAAATAAAGATAAATATATATTTCTTAATAAAAATAATATATGAACTGACCATGTTGATTCCCACTGTAGACGAACAGAAAACTGATTCCGAAATATCTGTAATGTGTTGATCCAGGTTGTGCTTCAGCTAGGCAATAAATGTCGAATATTACCAAAACTATCATAAATACACATTGTACCTGAAAAGAGATAAAAAAAATTATAATTCTTTGTTTTTTCTGACTATTAACAGAGATTTAAAATTTTTGAAAAGATAGCATAGAAAGCGAAATGTAATATATTGGCAAAGAAAGGAGGAAAGAAATTTTGTGATCCTTCGTTTTACAACAATAGTTAACAATCTACTACAAGAAATGACCAAATATGATTCATTTTGCATTGTTCAAAAGGTTCTCTCCCCAAACATTGATAGATTATTCCGTATTTCTGAATCACCCGAGTGCTTACTAAAAATAAATTACTTTACTTTCTTTTGCTCAAAATATCTCATTCAACGGATCATACAAAGCAAAACAAAATTGCAACGTAAAAGTTGAGCGTTAAACATAAATATCAAAACAACTGTCAACGAATTTGTAGTACGACAGACGTGACAAGCCTACACGATGCGTGTCTGCAAGGGATTGAGGACGATCGTTGGCCCTTGACTTAAGCAGTATATTCAATAAGAGCAATTCGTCAAATTCTTCGGACTGGAACGAACCGCTATGAAAGTTTTTTTTTTTTTAAAGATCTAGATCCCTGATTTAAGGATCACACATGAGAATGGGTAGTTTATGTTCCCAATGCTCCAATTTTGATAGACAAAGAGATTTAAGCAGATAATCCTTGAGGGCGGATGTTCAAAAATAGCCTTTGAATCAATGAACGGAGGTTTTTTCACACTAACAGAGGCTATTAGCACACCACGCAGGAAAAAAAAGAAACTGAACATTACAACTGGTTTTATGAATAGAATGCCTCAGAACAGAATGTTTTGACTGATATTCACACAAAATCAACTTTCTTTTTTCCTCCATCATAATACGTAACAAATGAGTACACACCATTAAGTAGTAATCAATGAACGTATTTTTTTAGTTATTTTTTACTAATTTGTGTCTAATTTTCACCAAACTGTTTTTATTTGATCTAAAGTTATCTATTTTTTTACCGTTTAAATGGAGGGGAAGTTACTTCATTGATTGAATTTAAAAAAAATTCAATTACAATTAATCTGTCATTTAGCAATTCAGCTGCTAGTCAATGAATATTATTTAACAAGGATACCGCAAATAGTATGAAGAACTTGGGTGTGTATGTAAGATCAATTTATGTTTAAAATAAATTGATATCTGGATTTATCAGCTTCTATATTTCTGTCATAACACATTAATATCAGTGGCACACATAGGAATTTTTCAAGGGGCGGAAGTCCACCATTCTCGTGTCATGCTTCAATACGCCACGCAACATATTATTTGATTTTGTCGATTTCGGGAACAAAAAACAGTAAAGAATTAATTATTGAATAAATAACTAGTATTAATTAATAAAATTAATTAAAAATAACAAATACTTAATTAAATTTTACGTACTATATACGTAGGATTATAATCAATCGAAAAAAATCAAGGGCTTTTCGGGGGTCCAAACTCGGCCCCCCCCCTTCCCTGTGTGTGCCACTGATTAATATCATTCCATTTCGATGTATCACATTAAAATTGTAATCGTAATAAATCAGGGAGACTCAAATAATAAGAACTTTTAAAAGTAATCTTTTCAAACTTGTTGTCGTAATTGCTACAAACTCCTGCAATTCACTTAATATTTATCAAAAATTTAATTGTACTTAACAAATCATTTAATGCAGTCTAAGCTGCATAGTCAGCATATTAAAACGATCACATAAAAAAAGAGAACACACACACACACATATATGAAACAAGGTAGTCCAGAAAACTCATGTATGTTACATTACAAGTAATAATAGAAAATAATATTACAAATAGTTTCATATGAAAAATTATTTTTCTTAGAGAAAAAATGACGCATTTTTGAATAAGGATAAGAGCTGATAAAAATAGCACTAACGAATTTAAGATTATTTTTAAAAGGATAAAGTTGTTCAGAAGAAAAAGGAACAACACGAATTCGTGAGCAGAATATTAAAAAAAGGGTCTTGGACGGATTTAATTTTATTTTTTTATTTCAAAGATCTGGTTATTCATATATATATGTGTGTAAATATTTTTAACAAATTTAACTATTTTTAAGACATGCATCATTACGTAAATAACCAGTTTGGTCCTTTTTAAAAAAATTTTAATAAAAAATCTACACTTTTTTTTTTATTTTTCTTCCTTTTTTCGTATCTCAGGAAGAATATATAGATTTCTAACAGACAGGAAGTAAAATAAAATTTCAAAAAAGGTATATATATATATATATATATGTAATGACTTCTTCTAATTCTCCTTAACTGTACCCCGTCAAATTATTTTCTAGTTCTTTCGCCTCTGACTGTTATAATCTTAATCTAATTGTACGACCGCGTAATCTTAATCTTAATCTAATTGCTCCCGCTCATTTGCAGCCAATCACGACTCCTGTTATAAAAGAGTCGTACGACCTTCACCGCCACTATAAAAGCTCTGAACACACGGTTACGCGCGCTTTTTCGCTTCTGTATTTTGTCTGCGTAAACATGTAGCCAGCTGCAGTGTGTTTTTGTGATGTGTTGTCCTTGTCTTGCTTTTAAGTGTTCAAGATGTATAATAAATCGTTTTAATTAATCACCGGAATGCCTCGTCAATTCCAGCCAAAGCAAACATCGATCGTAATTAACAGTAATCATATAAAGAATATCTTTCAACGGCCACATCTATTACAATAGCCCAGCCAAAGTAAACATCGATCGTAATTAACAGTAATCATATAAAGAATATCTTTCAACGGCCACGTCTATTACATATATATATATATATATATATATATATATATATATATATATAGCAGTAAATAATTCAAAAGAAGACTAATAAATCCCAAGCATCCTAAGATCAGACCGGAAGAACCAAGAACATGGAACCATGACAAACCAAAAAGAAATGTATCTAGCGGGGAAAACTATTATGATTTCTCGAGCTGTCACTGGTTTAGGACAGTGAAACAGGATTAAACATTGTTTTGTGAGATCTCAACCTTCTCCTGCAGCAGAAATTGTTTCTACATAATAGTTTCCAGTATAAACTATGGCAAAAGCCTAAAACCCACGTGGGTGAATATAACAGCAATAGAATAGAAATTGCAATATTAAATTACCATAGGAATCCGGAAGAAATAGACAAATATAATATATATATATATATATATATATATGAAATAGTTGTGGCCGTTGAAAGGTATTCTTTATATGATTACTATTGTTTACGATTGATGTTTTCTTTGGATGATATTGACGACAGTCCTGTGATTATTCAAATCTGTTTATTCCACATCTTGAGCACATGTAAACATGTTAAACATAAAGCATGAAATGGACAACACAGAACAAAGAAAACGAATGCACAATGAGCTGCAGCCGGCTACATGTTTACGCAGACAAAATACAGAGGCGAAAGAGCTAGGAAATAATTTCACGGGGTACAATTAGGGAGAGTTAGAAGAAGTCATTACATATATATAATTTTTAAACTTTAATAATAACCTAAATTATGAGTGATATCGTTATGGACCAGTTGAAAATATTATGAAAAGAAAGACAAAAGTAAAAATTTAAGTGTACACGGTTTCTAAACTGGTTTTATGTGGTTGAAACCTTAAATTATGAGTATATTTATTACACAAACAAATTATCTTTAAATTTTGAATCTTCGCAATGACACAGTATAGCAATTTTATAAATGAATGAAAAAAATGGTGAATTATATCACGGTAAAAACAGTTTAAAGCATTAAAATTTTAGTTCTTTTGATGGTAAAAACAAACAAATGACGAGGTGGCTTAGTTTTGAGGACTAATCGTAGAGAAATAAAAAAAATTATTCAGAGAAAGAAAGAAAACATAAACGCTAGTTTATTTGAAAATCAAAAGCTCATTACTAAAATTAATGTTATAAATAATGATACATATATAGTAAATGCTTACTCTTTAATTTTTTTTTTACTTTGAGAAAGGGTTCAGGTTTCTAAAAGTTCTACTATATTCCATGTCATAAGGTAAGAAAATTCTCCATCAAATACTTCTTAATATTAAAGAGAAGTAAAAAAACAGATGAGAGATATAATAAATAAATATATACTAATATGAAAGATTCATGACAAAGAAAATTTTAAAAACTAAAACAAAACTGTTATTGTCATTAACACAAAGTGAATTTTCTTAGAATTTTAGCAACTGCAACTGTAGAAATGCAGCCTTAAGCAAAGCGTGCTAGTAAGTGCAAGTGATTATGTAAATTAGCATGAAAGGCGTTGGAGCGAATATCCCACATAGTACTTTTGCCCCCAAATGACAAAACTTCACGTAACGGCATGGATTGCACTAAGCCGGAACGGAATGTAAAGGCACTTTCAAAGCAAAATAAATCACCTATACTTCAAGGTTTATTTACGACTTCGTTTGTTTATTTGTAAATGGGAAATTTTAGATTTATAGTAGAAGAATCATTTATTCACATAATTTTCTAGTAACAAATCTTTGCAAAATTCGAATAACAATGAATAATTCAATTTTGATAATAGAATTTAATTATTGTCTAATTCGCACTGATGATGGGGTTACAAATACTCTGACCTTCAGGGGATCAAGAGCAAATAAATTTTACAAGAAATAATTAAATCGTTGTGAATTTTTGATATGTTTAAATATTTTTTAAAGATTATTTTTAAGCAATATTAAATGTATAAATAACTATAGTTTTGTTGAATATAACACTTTATTGAAGGAGTGCGAATTTTTGTTTCTCTGAATTACTAATAGTTTTTTTTATAAATATTTGAATGTGAAAAACTATTGTATTGAAATATTACTAACTTAGAAAACAAATAATAGTTTTTTATTGTTACGTTAATATGATAATCCCGTTAGTACTTCAGTTAATGCATTTTATTAAATTTGTATATTCGTTTCTGGTTAAACTAATATCACACCAGTAAAGCTGTACAATTATTTATATTTGAATTCTTCCGAGAGCGAACTTTGAAAAAAAAGGGACATATTCCTGTATTAAACTAAGGTGTGTTTTAAAGAAACTCACTTCTAAAAATTAACTGATATAGTTTAAGGGCCAATTATATTAGATATGCCAATTTTTAAATATGCAATTTTCTTGATAATAGGTTTGAATAATTAAGTTTATTTATATATATAATAATACATAGCTTATATATATATATATCAATAGGAATAATGTATTCAAAGACAATGAAGTAGAACAATTATATATTATTATTATAACATATAATGGTGATTTATGTATTTACTGGCCTGAAAGTAATGGACCAAATCTATTTTAATATCTAACTAACAATTCATGAATAATCCATTGTATAAAATTTCATATAGATTTAGAATATAAATAAAAATATTTATTCATATTCTAAATCTATGAGATAAATATTTGCATTTGTAAATTCCAAAAAGATCATTAGAAATTTTTTATCAAATACTTTAATAAAAAATTGTTATCTTTAATTATAATGCATGAATATTCTATCAGCAGTTTCCATGAAAAGTCAGATACTAACTATGACTGTAAACTCTTATTTCTTTTTTCCCCCTACCATTAACATTATTACAAAATAATATAAATTCTATACGGTAGTTAGAAAACCCCCAATTAAATTTAAGAAAAGCATATAAGAATTCTAATTAACCCTACAACAATTAAGTTTTCAACTAAACATTTTAGGGTATGTGATCGAGCCTTGATCTGATGTTACAGTCGATCAGGTGGCATAAGTAACAACAACAGATTATGTGATAAAAGTCTTGAAAAGTAATCGTATATTAAAAATAGTATATATCATAGGTTCTCAACGTAGGCTGAAGGCCTCCTTGTGGGCGTTTGAGGCCTTCAGGGGGGCGTTCAGATGGCACGGAGGGGTTTGGGCAGATTAACCAAAAAAGACTAAAAAAACACGCTGATTATGTACTAACAAAAGTAAACTTTACTACTGTTTGTTATTTTTATTGTATGTATTTTCGTCATTCCTATATCACATGTACGAATATTCACATATTTCGGTAGTACAGGAAGTGGATGAAAAACTTAAAAAGATTACAATACATTCAGACGTACATTAAATTGAATGATATAGTGCATTTTAATATCTGTAGTGCACATGTTGTATTTGTCTGTGAGCAGTAGGAAACATGTTTCGTCCACTGCATTTCATTACGTATATTATCCAAGAAACATAATTAAATATGTTAACCAGGAATTAATGTGATTCTTTAAACGCTGAAACTGTCAATTTATATTTATTTTGAAAGCAATAGTTTATTATGAATTACTTCGTATCATCAAAACCCCTGCCTGTCTTTATAACAGATAACCTAAAATTTTTTATTCCATTCTTTTAAATGAAAAAGAAATTCAGTAGCGCTTAAATTCCAGTAATATCCTACCTATGACTAAAATATATAATATTACATATTTAAATATATTTGTGGCAATAGATTGTTCAGATTCGAAAGTACAAAAACTGGAACTTTAGAAAAAAAATGAAATTTAAAAAATATATTCTTTTAGTAATAGGATATTTTTTAAAACTTAACTCTTGTTTTTTCACCATGTATTATGTACACTCTTATTTCTCTGGAGTAGGAGGGGGCGGTATAGAAATATTCACTAGAAAAGGGGGCGATATCGAAATATTTGTTAGAAAAGAGGGCGCCAGTTCAAAAAAGGTTGAGAACCTATGGTATATATCTATCAAAGAATTAGATTTTTTGATGTATTATGTATCGCCTCTTAATAAAATTACCATTATCCCCTGCATCTCTTTTATCCCACTGTCTAATATAATATATTTAGAATAAAAATAGTTATACAAAACTAAATAAATGCACTTGAATTTGGAAAAAAATAATGTTTCAGCCGAAAAACATATAATTTACATAGTTAGATACTTTTAACCGCATTTTCAAAAGTTAAATTAAAATATTGTTTTTTTTTATCATTATCAGATATACAGAAAATCCCCCCCCCCCAGCCTTATTTATTCTTCATATTGTTATTTCTAACATTCCTCTGGTATATTTACTTTTTGAGTTCCTGGACTTAAAGGTTTATTGACCAGAAAGTAAAGGGTATCAAATTCGTATAACATACATTAGTTCCACTACCACGATTTTAACGACTTCAAAAACATCGCAAGGCGTGAAGTGTTGCATCGCGGCGATGCTTTGTACATAAAAGAAAAGTATAAAATAACACCTTATGCCTTTCAATGAATCATGGAACTTCCTTTTTCTTTTTTTCCTCCTATATATAAATATACGGAGAGCAATTTTTCCTCCTCTTTATCAATCAAGTCTCATTTAACGTATTCGGTTTCTATCAAAGATATTTATATTGAATTTTTTACGAGATCTCTGCAATATGTTATTTTTCTTTTAAAAAGAAATGCATTAAAATGACCACAAATAAATGACTTGTTGATGTATTATCGGACACCAGAAGAAAATAAAAATTACAGCTTTAATTAAGGTCATGGATTAAAACGCATTTTAAATAAGAGATTTAATTTAAGTTTAAATAAACATTTCTCAATCACTTAATGTATAGAAATTAAAGTTACATTATGATTATATATAGTTCTATTATATAAATGTGTATTTAGTGTTTGCTTTAATTTAATTATTAGATAATCGAGTGGCTATGATGCTCCCTAAGAGAAATAGGCCAAATTCAGATCATGTTTACGCTGCAAAGAATATTGACCTTGAAATGTTTGAAATTTACGTCATTTGAGGGTTGTAGGGACAAATCATTAATCTTGAAAAATTTAAAGTTTGGTCAATGCGTTAGTATTGGACAGAAAGATACTACGAAAATTCAGGTGATTGTTTAAAGCTTTTTCACGGACTATCATCAATACCCAACATCAATAAATAAACATAAGTGAGAGTTATATTAACGTCACACTCTAAAGAAACATGAAGACTATTAGCGACAGACCAATGTTGAATCATGGTCAATTGACGAGGACGACACCTGAGCTGGCACCCTCTCTCATAATTACCACACCAAGCCGACGGAGACTTTAAGCTCAACAACCCCCTTTATACGGTGGGTCTTCAGTGATACCAAGACTTGAACCTGAGACACGCTGGTCATAAGTTCATGACCATAATCAATAGGATATCTGGGCCACCAATATTTTAACATAGAATAAAATTCGTTTAACGCGAAAACGCCTGACAAAATATCGGTTAACACGAAATATTACGACAGTTCTAACAAACTACTATGTATTTTCATGCATTATATTTCTGTTAACACGTAATGAAAACCGCTTTACGCAGAAAGGATTCCCTTCTGGAAATGAACAAAATACGGAAAACACCAGCCGGATTGGACTGTCCTATATCATCAGAAAAATTCATTGCAGAAGATGATGGAAATGCGGGTATAGCCGTATTTATGGCAAACTAAGACATTTTGGAGTTTGATAAAAGCTCAAAAAATATCACTGATGCAGATTCCAACGATGAAAATGAAATGAATTATGCAGCTCCTGTCCCTACGTCATCCGAAATAAGGAACATCATGAAAAATATGTTCAGTTATTTCGATGCATATTCTCTCAAATGTTGAAATGAATAACAGAATGAATGACCTCGAACATTTTGTTGACAATGTGTTGCTAAAAAAGACAATGCAAAGAAAAATATCAGATTACTTTCCAAAAACTCAGTAAAGGTTTTGTTTCTCAAAAAAACTTGTAAATTTTATATCAAATTTCATTAAAATCTTGAGAATGTTTTTGTTTCATTGATATTTATTAAATACATGCATATATATATTTAATAAAATATACTCTATAAACATAATTTTGTTAAAATATGTTTTTTTGGCAATATCCTGTAGCACGAAATTCTTTAACACGAAAAATATTTCAGTTTCTCTCAATTTCGAGTTAAAAGATTTTTACTGTATAATGTGTGTATAGGTCTCCAGTTGAATCAACTTTACTAAATAAAATTAAAAACATTGCATGATTTAATTTCTATTTCTTAAAACCTATACCAATTTAAGAATAACCAATAGAATTATAGGATCATATATTAATGGATATGTATTCCTCCTAATGCTATAATGTACAAAACATTTGATGGTTTATTTTATTCCTTTTAATTCGTAGTAAAATGTAGAGAAAATTCCAAAGAAAATTTTATTCATGATTTATTTCAAATCATCTTGGATATTGAAATAAAGCATTTCTCCGAAATTAAATGGCTAAAAAATTTATTAACACTTTTAGCTCTTTTTTATGAAGCTTGCTTGGCGTGAGATCAATAAACAGATTAAAGTCAAGCTACATGAGTGGGAGTTAACGAAGTTCGTTCGTGTGAACAAAGAAAATGTGGGTCACATTTCCTGAAAAGGTCTCTAAGAACACACGCCTTTCTTCACACATTAAAGTACCTAACAAATCCGAGTAATTTATTTTAAAAAATGGAATTTTAATAGAAGTGATTTATTACTGGACAATAACCTAGGTACATATAATTTTAATTACAAATTTAAATTTTACACTCTATCTTTTTCACTATTTTAATTATATACATAACATTTTTCGATTAGTCAATACAAAAATATTACTGTATAGACGATTTTAAATTTATATTTCGAGTCAGTATTCTTCACAGAAAACTCAAATATTCAATCAGTTATTCTACCATAAATAGTTCATAGAACAATTTATATTTATTGTATAAAACGGAAATTGTCTTTTTTCTTTAAAAATAAATTTTAAAATTAAAATAATAATTATAACAATAAATAAATAAACAATAAAATTTTATTCGAAAATAATTTTATCAATTAATATGAATTCAGATTCTTGTTCTCATAGTATAGACCATAGGTTCTCAACGTAGGCGATAACGCCCCCTTGTGGGCGTTTGAGGCTTTCAGGGGGGGTAAAACACCAGAGAAAATTAAGGGGCGTTGAGATGACACGGAGGAGTTTGGGCAGATTAACCAAATATAGTCTAAAAAAGACTGAAAAAACATGCTGATTGTGTACTAACAAAAGTAAACTTTAGTATTGTTTACTTATGTTGATTAGATGTATTTAAATCATTTCTATGTCTTTGTCTGTGAGCAGGAGGATAAATGTTTCATCCACTACATTTCATTACGTATATTATCCAAGAAACATAATTAAATGTCAACCAGGAATTAACGTGCGATTCTTTAAAGTCTGAATTTGTCAATTTATATTTCTTTTGAAAGCAATAGTTTATTATGAATTACATCCATCAAACCCCTGCCTGTATTTATAATAAGTAAGCTAAAACTTTTATCCCACTTCTTTAATGAAGAAATTCAGTAGCGTTTCAATTCCAACAATATTTCCTATCTGTGACTAAAATATAATATTACACATTTAAATATATTTGTGGCAAGAGAGCTACTTCAGATTCGCAAGTAAAAAAATTGGAGTTTAAAAAAATTAAAAA
>BMAO01038643.1:0-31241 GCA_019973975.1 Trichonephila clavata | reverse complement strand
GGCTGGATAAACCATTCGTTTCTGAGCACGTGATACCCCCCTGCCTCCCACACCATCGTTTTACTTAACGGTCTTTAAAAGGTAATTGTCAAGGAAAGGCCGTTAATAGTGTTTATTGCAAAATCGAGGTCTGATTGTTGATGGTGGGGTAATTCAATTGTGGTGTGGAACGTTGCTTGTATGTGCTTTATAAATACGACGGATAAATGAAGATATTTTTCTAGCATTATGTGGTATACCCCTTATCTTTTACGCAGTTTTGAAATAATACATCTTAACTCTTTACCGGGCTTTTTTTCCCAGTGATGGCACATTAAAATATTTTAGTGGGACGAGATTGATTTAAGAAAAGGAATTAATTTAGCTAAGTAGGTATAATTATATTTTGATTTTTAAGACCCCTTTGAGGTTGATGGGGACATTTTTACCACTACCCTTGTATTTCATTGAAATGCATTTATATACTTCTCGTTACCTTTTACCTCTCTCCACATGACACTTCTAAAATATATTTTGTAAATTCCTCAACCTTCAAAAGGAATAGTGTATTAAAAATATTTTATATTCTTAAGTGATGATGATGAGAAAATAAGAATCTCTACATATTATTTCCAAGGAAATTTTATGAAGAAAGAACAGTACATAGTAAACACAATCAATTTATGAAACATGTTTGGAAATACTACAATAGGTAAAACAAGTAGCAAAAAATTAGACAGATGAAAATGATTAATAAATATACTAGATTGATGAATTCGGTGGTAAGTATAATTACTACGGCCCTGTAAAAGGTTAAGAAAGAGGTTTGTTTTCCACTTACTGTTGATTTTTACTAATTTAATTTAGAATAGTTGATCTTTACATTTCTTAACAATATTAATTAACTTCCAGTTTAGGTTCTGAGGGATTTAAAGCAGGGAAATCATTTTATAAACATTGATCCAACCGTGAAACACCATTTAAAGTTCCCTAGCTGTGGAAACCTGGCGATTATGGTCACGAATTTGAGGCTGGCGTGTTGCGAGTTAGAGTTCTGTTGCTATTGAATACCCACCGTGTAGAGAGCTTGACACACGCTAACACTTTTGAGCTCATAGTTATCCCGTAGTGTAATTTGGTGGTGTATCCTCATCACTTGACCGAGACTCAGAATTACGAGGTCTGTTACCAATAACCCTCAAGTTGCTGTATATGTTAGTATATCTCTCGCTCACTCATTCCTTAAACCTCCAATCACATCTGAATATTTGCTTAGCTACGTAGTTTGAATCATATAGAAGAAGCAGAATCATTACAATAGATTTTCTGATTAAAAAATCACTGTCGCAAAATACTTCAGAAAACAGTTCATCTATTGAAAACGTCATTACCAAACGAAAATCTGTTGGTTCCAGCACACAGATATTTGTAGCGTCGACAAAGATTTCATCTCGCAATAACAAAATTACTTATTTTAAACAAATTAAAGTTTAATATTATTTCTAGTACTTGAAAATGAATGTTTAATCTTTCTTGAGGCAATATGTATGTGTTCATACATGTTGAACTCACTCGTTAAACTGTAGTTAAAATAAATCTTCACTCCAGGAATAATTCTATAGTAAATTAAATATTAATACTTCACGAGGACAGCATCTACATATACATAATAATTTCTGCGCAAGACAGAAAAATAAAAATTTATCCGTCAATTTCACAGTTAACAGAATGCGGAAGTTTTAAAAAATAAAAATAGTCCAATCAGAAAAAGGCTTATCTTTGAAGACTCCGCCCACTCTCATTGCGTCATCACGATCGCTGTCTGTGGAGGCCTCCAACAATAGTTTTATTTTAAATAAAACAAATTGCTTGATTTTTTTACATTAATGGTGAATATCGAAATGTATAAGATTAAAGATATAAATGTTATATATAATGTTATATATATATAAAAATTAAGTCAATTCCTACTTAGATCAACAAAAAAAAATTTATTCTAGTTACTTAACAATACATATGAGTTGAATGTATGCGAGAAAATAATTGTAATAACAAGTAATACAAAAAAAAAAATGTAAGTCAATTCCTACTTAGATCAGCAAAAAAAACATATTTTAGTTACTTTTTATTAAATAATTACAATTAATATAAATATGTATATACATATGGCAGAATCACAACATTAAGTGGCAATTAATTTTTATTAATTATCATTAAAGTATCGTATTGTCATCCAAAACAATCGTGTTCATAAAATTTCAGTTCAACTGAATGCTTTGAAACGTGAAAAAAAAAATCTTTTAAAGTTTTGACCCAAGTCGCTAAAAATGAAGTTAACGTGGTAGTATCTGTTATTCTTTACATAATTAGTTTCAGTCAATTGATTTTAATTAATTATAATTAAATTATCATATTGTTACCCAAAACAATAGTGTATAGAAAATTTCGGCTCAAATGGGTGCTTTAAAATGCGAGAAAAAAACCTTTTCAAGTTTTGACGCAAGTCGCCAAAATGGTCGCTAAGTCGCCAAAAATGATGCCAACGTGGCTGTATTTGTAATTCTTTGAATAATTAGTTTTAATCAATTAATGTTTATTAATAAAATTAAATTACTGTATTCTCAACCAAAATGATCGTGTATTTAAAATTCCAGCTCAAATGAATGCTTTAAAATTCATTTTATTAACGACTGAAATTTTGAACAAGATAAATATATAAATATATAGAGAGTGTGAACTAATATCAGGAATTGAAAAAAAGGGAAAAAGTAACCTTGACTTTGTGATCTTGAATGATTATTCATCGAGGATAATTATTCTAAAGTATTTTAAAGTGCAAAGCCAAAAATATCAGATACATCTAAGAAACAGCTCATGGTAATCGATAGAAAATATCTGTAATTAAATTTCTCATTTCGTTAAATATTGATATAACGCGTTTAATTTTTTTTTTTTTTACAAATCGTAATTTAGGATTTTGATATCTATATTGATTTTAAAATATGCTGTCTATTGTACACTCCATTCTTCTCCCATTTTCATGTATCACAATTATTATTCAATCAATTCTTCTCGTTCATTCGAAAGTTGAATTGATATTAAACGCTAACTTTCTAAAAACGACTCTTAAGGACCGTTATAAATTTTCAATAAGCTTCGTTTCCATAATTTAAAAAAAGTCAGTCCTTTTTTTCCTTCTTTTCCTGAAAACAGTCTAATATCCTAAAAAGAACCCCCCCCCCCTTTTCTGTGAGCTCCCGTACTTAAATTACATTCAACATGATTACGACCCGCAAAGGTACACAAGCAGAGATTACGAAAAACCTTATTTTATTCATGATCTGCTCTTACAGAGCATCAAAGGACAAAACGGACTTTTTATTCCTCTCCGGCAAGTACCACGACTCTTATAAAACAATTTGAAGGATATTTATTCTCTAAAAATAAACAAGATAACCGTGGGAGAATATAAATGCATCAAAGATGATTTTGAACAAGAGAGTAAAAAAGGGAAGAAATAAAAGGAAGATCTCTCTTTACGGATAAATGGCAAGCCATCCTCCCGGAATCCTTCGCCTAATCATGACGGGCGTCCCAAATGGGACAAAGATATTGTTTTGAGCTCTAAAACAAGCTCAAAGGCATTCTTGGAGAAAGCAAGTAAATAAATAAGAGCTCGCTACACAATCACGCAGCTAAATCAGCCCGGATGACATGGAAAAAGAATCCAGTCAAAACTTTCCAAATCATGATACCACCAGAGTCTTCCACTTTTACTTGAAGCCGCATTGTAGGGAAAAGAAAGATGAATGGTAAACGAATAGGAAATTGAGTTAGTCAAACGTTCGTGGCATATTAAGTCCATTGGAAATTTCTCTCGAAGGAGCAGGGAGAAGGATTTCGCTTCATTTGCCAGTTGTTTCGCTTAAATTTGAGGCTTTCGGGCACAGAAAATTAGTTTGAACGGATTTCTAATCAGGAGTTAAAACTTTTCTAGGCCTTGTTTGGAATAAGAAAAAAGGATCAAACAACAAACTATGAGAGAGAATATGGTATATCTAACAAACCATGGAGCGTAGATGCTTGGGGAAATGGCGATTCATCTTAACATTGTTTTGGAAAATAGATGTGAATGTATAACAGATGAGATAAATTGACTGAAAATTTAATGAAAGGGTAATTGAAAAGCGATCGATAAAATTACTTGAAGTATTTCGATTTTACTTAATGGAAAAGAAATTAGCCTTTAGAAAATGCTATATAATTGCAGAACTTCATGTGCTGAAATGAAGTTTTTTGATTAACAAGACATTATATTCTAAATTCATTCTTGTCATTATATTAGTTTAAAAAGTTCGTGTTTCAGAAGGTTTTTATAAAAAATATTGTTTTAACTAAAGGAAATTTAAATAGTTCATTATCATTGTAAAAATACTATGAAATATTTTCAATTTGTATATATTATTACTATGAGTTTAATTTAAAAATTGCGAAACATAATAAATTTGTCAGATATATTGTATATTTACGAAATTTGAATGTCTTACCTATATGTAAAATTTAACTTCAAGGAAAAAACTCATAATACTGTATTTTATGTATGATAAGAAAAAGTTGTATATCATACAGAATTACAAAATAAATACATGTATACAGAAAGGGATGCTTTCTACTGCAGAGCTGAGCGTTTTTCTGGAATTTCGATTCCCTTGCATTTTTAATATGCATTTTATAATGCGTAAAAACAAAATAAAAGATTTGAAAAAATTAATCTGATTAACTCTATTTCTATGGAATTCTGAATATATTTGGAGTATTTAAGGTATCCGAACACGGTTGAAAATGACCAAATTCAGTCAAGACAGATATTTTTTGTTTTTTTATTTTATTGAAAAGAGCTATCTTTTGACTTTACGAAACATACTTTGTTTTGTTTCTACACTACCTAGAGGCCAAGTTACAACCAATTTTATAAATTTAGAAAAACCGGAAGTGGGTTTTTGATCTACCAGAAGTGGGCATTTAAATTGCTCAAAATCTATCATGGCGAGTCTGATAACTCAAAATATTACGAATGTATTTCTATAAAACTTTTTGAACCTGATATTTATGTTATTTTCTAGAGAATGTACTAAAATATTTCTTATTGTATGAATAATTTTTGAGTTATGGCTTGTTATTTAAATAATAGTCTCATAAAAAATGTAACATTTCTTATAATGTTTACTCAATCAGCTCTAAAATTTTCAAATTTTAATAAAAACTTAAAATTTTAGTACATTTTCTAGATAAATGCATCTAACTTGTTTTAGTAATACTTTTACTAATATATGTTTATCACTTTTTTCTCTAACTGCTTTGAAGTTTTTCAAAAATATTGCTAAAATTTCACTTATAATTCTGATTTTTGTAAAATTCAGGTAATTTATTTTAAATTTTGATAGTTAAATATAGTAATATTTATTGGTATTGAGTCCTAAAAGAACATTTATAATGTTTTAGTATGCTATTTTGTTAAAAAGTACTCCGAACGTGTTCGGATACCATAATTATTTATTAAGTAGAGTATCGGAGTATTTAATAGGAAAGCAAACTCCAATATACGAATTTAGTTTTGTAATAAAGATTACACATTGCGTATTATTGGTTTTCTTGGAGGGGGGATGGCGTATTTTCCTCTAATTCTAAATTATAATAAAATATAATTCGTTATTCTTTCTTAAAATCAAAAGAAATATTGAAGTTAGCGTTTTAAATATTCGTTTTAAGTTATAAGTAAAAAAAATTAATAAGTAATTCAAATGTATATGCCTGTTTTTCCAAGTAATGAACACAATTTGTGAAAATTACACCACTCAAAGTTTTGCTAAGAACATTTTAAATCACCAAAAAGTGGGTTATGGAATGTATACATTGAAGAAAAGCGACTCTCTCACTCGTTACGAGATATACGGAGCTATTAAGCCGTCATACTTGAAATTTGACACCCCATGTCTCCTTTTTTAACACGCTTTTATAAGTTTCCCTTGCATGTAACGGAATCTTGGAACTCGATTTTCACCCACTTAAAAAGGTTAGATTAATTCGAAATTTTGTACACTTGTCAAGGACCGATGACAATACAATAATTTCATAATTTTGTTCCATTGTCCTCATCAGGATCGTCAGAAATCGCGATAATCAGATTTGGCGACAATTAATATATCACTTCCAGATTTGGCAACTTATTGCACATACAATTTTCAGATTTGGCGACTAATTCCATATAACATTTCCAGATTTGGCGACTAATTCCAGATTTACCGACTAAAAGAAAAAGGTGCAACCCTACAGCGAGTGTTTTTAATTAAAACCCTTGTGGTTTATAAAAATAAAACAAACAAAAAAAGTATTCTGCATGTGAGAAAGTGTAGAGTGGGTGTGTGTTATCAATTTCTTACTAAAATATAAACATTTTTCTGAAAATGAAAATGAAAAAAATAGGCTCGTAATGTGAAAAAATTATTTGTTCTAATGCTAAATATTTTTTTATTTTTACAAAGCAATACGTTTAGAAGTGATGATACGAATTAACATTATGGCAATACGTTTAAAAGGTGAGAATACGATTGACACTTAATATTATCATGTTTTTAATAACTCGATTTCTTTAATGTCTGTCCGAGTGGAATTTTGTAATTGATTTTAAACTGTGTGACTTTCCGATAAGCTAGACTCTTGAAATTTGGACCATATCTCAGAAGTGGATGACCATGCATGAAAATGTGAAAAAAGAAGGGGAAAAAACGAAAAGGAGGAATTTTATACTTTTTAGTCCGTTATAAAAACATGTGGTACATTAATTTTTTTTTAATTCGATCTTTTTTTCTTCTTACAACACATTTTGTTTGTTTGACCTGTTCTTTTGAGACGGAATCTAATGTAACGATACGGGACTCACCCGATGCCCTGTAAACAGAGAGAAGAGACACACTTCAGACCCTTCAATTAAAATCCATTGAAGAGTAAGACTTATTCCAGCAGCCACGTAATTCTGACTCCAAATATCAAACTAAAGGATAAATTCAACAATGAAAAAATGACGGTTTAAAAAACTAAAAAACACGCTTTTATTGTTGATCGAACTAAAAAATGAAAAATAAATTATAATTTTAAAAAACTAAAGAACACGCTTTTATACTGAATCGAACTAAAAAGTAAAAAAATAATTCTTAATATAAGAATAAAATGATGTATGAGAAAATTAATGTCATTGGGGTAAAAGCGTGGGGTGCAATTTCAGAATTGAAAGAAGTTAGAAACTATAACAATTGATTTATTAATAGAACACCCCACGCTTTTACCCCAATGACATTAATTTTCTCGATCATCATTTTATTCTTATATTAAGAATTATTTTTTTACTTTTTAGTTCGATTCAGGATAAAAGCGTGTTCTTTAGTTTTTTAAAATTATGATTTATTTAGTATAAATCCTCTAAGAACGTGTTTTGCTCAAATAGGGAGACGCGAGTGCGTTAAATATAAATTCCCGTTTTTGAAACTATTCGAGTTTTGTATTTGAATTAAGGCAGGCATGTTTCTTTTATTTAGTAAATAAATTCTACTCTACTCTAAGGCGTGGGTGTGTTTGTGAATGTATATGCGTGATGGAGTGTGTTTGTGAATGTGTATATGTGTTAAAGAATGAGTGCTTTTCTGAATCCATATGTGTTAATGAGTGAGTGCGTTTCTGAATGTATATGTGTTAATGAGTGAGTGAGTGTAATAGCGAATGTACATGTCTGTGAGTGAGTGTGTTTGTGAATGTGTATATGTGTTAGTGAGTGAGTGCTTTTCTGAATGTATATGTACTAATGAGTGAATGAGTGTTGCGAATGTACATGTCTGGAGTGAGTGTTTTGTGAATGGATATGTGAGTGAGTGATGTTCTGTGTATATGTAAATAGTATGTGAGTGAGTGTGTTTGTGAATGAGTATGTGAGTGAGTGTGTTTGTGAATGAATATGTGAGTGAGTGTGTTTGTGAATGTATATGTGTGTGAATGAATCATGAAATTTTGAAAAATGAAGTATCGAGGTGAGAGAGAGAGATATCTTCAGAGACTGGTTAAAACAAAAGCCTTCGTGGTGACTGAAAAAACAGTATTGAAGTAACAAAGAAATAAATGAAACGTGGTTTTTAAATAAAATATTTGGTTTCAAAATTACAGCTTTACTTACATTAAAATATTTATACTTACTGATATTTGTATGATTTTAATATGCAAACGCAATTTAAATTATCATATTTTAAAGACATTTTCAAGCATTACTTGTAGCAATATCTTGTACAGACAAGCTTGAACGTAGCTCCTTTATTTAAGGCATACTTTTTTTAAATAAATACATTTTGAGCGAATTTTAGTTTTGAGTAGATAACAGCATAAAATATGTATCTTGTCAAACGTTTATATTTGTTAACAATTACTCTAATGATAGATGCGGAAGATAGCTCTCTATATGTTATTCAAAAACTAGACAACATTCATTATTCAGCTCTTATTTAATTTTGAATATTTATAAAAAAAAATCTTTTTTTTCGGTTAAAAAGAAATTTTGCCACACGTAGATTTTTCATTTCCCTTTTCGTTTATATATAACATTAAAAACTAACATTTGTTTGAAAGTTATTCCAATTTTGTGTTTGTTAATAAGAAAAAGCTGAGCTTAGTTTCGATTTTCTCTACTTCAAAAATCATAAAACGATAAGTGACATTTCATTTCGCTTTTTCATTGAATGATTTTCTTTAATTCCTACAGACAAAGTCGATTTAGAATATCGTTCCCTTTAAAGTTCTATAGATATTCCATTATTTTTTGACATTCATAATGGAATTGATCATTCAAAATCAGACAGTGATAGATGTTGCTATTAATTCACTTTCCCTTTCTTTGGATATTTCTCTTCCAACGTATTTCCGATCTATTTTTTTTTAAATTTATTCTCAGTAATTCTTCTTGCAGCGTGCGTTTTCTGTTTTATGGACTAACTTTTGTTAAAATTTTAATAAACAGAAAATATCACCAACAAATGATTTTTTTTTTTATAAATGCGAAAAATATTAACTGAAAATCAAAAATCTTTTCTTTATCACTAAACTTTTAAAAGACATCGTTTATCAAGTAGAATAAAAATACAGTTTAAAAAGTACTGTTTCAGTTGATTTTAATGGAACTTTATTAATATTTAAGTGTCTTCCATAATGCGTATGTAAAATACAACGATGGTGGTCAAATAATCAAGGTAATAAGCAAGTGGCTGGAGATTTTAAAGTCCAGTCGCCTTTTGAGTTTTGTCTTGAAAGTGTAGGGAGGGGGGAATGCTGTAGTTTAAACAGAAGGGAGTCGTTAAATTTTCTCTTCTCTCAGGGGCTTACCATCTTCAGCTAAGTACAGAATCTTTTTTTATATACCCAAGGGGAAGACTGAGCTCCCCAACAAAGGCTTAGAGCTACAACCCGGCCTCCTAGAGAGTACAGAATTTATGATTCTGAGTTTCCCGAATGGCATTTCTGCTCTCCCCCTATGGAGTTTTCTGCCATGAGTTACTGACCAAAATTACGCTTGGGTTTTTTTTTCTCAATTTTTGATGAGGTCACGGTACCTTTGTGGTGATGAACTCTTGGCTAGTGTGACTTAATCACTGAAGACCCACCGTGTAGAAGTTCTAATGTGCATTAATTAATTAACATGGCTCGAAGTGTGGTAGTTTGGAGAGGGCATACCAGCTCAGGTCATGTTCAGTCCCAAAACCGAGGTTCAAAATTGCGTAGACTGTTGCATGTAGCCCTGAAGGTTGCATTGTTAATCAACACTCACTCACTTAATTTTCGACTTTCCTCTTAATCAATTATTACTTCTTTACAGTTTATTACTATATTTAAATTGCATGTATTTATCTGTCATAATTATTCATCTGATATCCTTGATTTTGAGTAAATCAATGGAAGTTTGGTGAAACATGTCTAAAAATGCTTTCCATGCCAATATAGGCATCAAAATTCTCTCAAGGTATGATTTGAAATTAAGATAAATAGCACATTGCAAATCTATAATGTGCTATAATTACAGTCTCGTGACTAAAGTTTAAAATTGCGAAGCCTGTTGCCAACAGCTTCTCATTGTTTTATTAAATTTTTAATTTAAAACAATCAACCAACTTCAATATGTAAGAGTTTACAGCTATCACAAAATTTTAAGAGGTTTGCGGCAGCCAGAGGCGTACAAAAGGTAGGGAATTGTAGGTTCATACCCCTCCCCCACCCAAACTCTATAGATCAACATTTTTTTAAATTTTTATCATTGAGATAACCTAGACAGAGCTTTCGTCTACGTGTGTCTTAGAATGTATCCCCCATACCCCCAAATATGAGGTCAGTGTACGCTACTCGTGTTGAAAAGCGGTCAGAAGCAAAGCTTAATGGGTGGCAATGTTCAAAGCCTGTTTCCGTTAAAAATATATCGAGTTTAACAAGAGAATGGCTACTTTCTTGTAAATTGAACTGAACTATGATTAAAGAAACGTCTTCCATAGTTAAATAATCGAAAGGGATTTTAGTATTTTTTGTCACTTGAAAATTGTTCAAAAGTTCTAGGTTATCTTTGTACTTATCAATTTTGATACGTAACTAGAAATCAATAAACCAAAAAATTAGTGTGTAAAATGAGAACATACACAAATCAAGACAAAAAGTTCAATTATTGTTTTTACTTTAATCTACAATATTTTAATGCCTTTTGCTTATGAATAAAAGTGTATACAAGTATTTTACATTTCATTAAATTACCTAAAAGTATGATTGGAAAACCTAGTTACAATAATAAAACAAATTAAAATCAATCTTTTTTGAAAACAAGCTTTCATTTAAAAGCGCTAAAAAATAAAACAAACTTTTCCTTTAAAACTTTTTTACTATCAACTTATAGTGTCATTACACAATTCATTTGATATAAAAGCTTGTCGCGATATTTTAAGTACTCGTATTTACTTACTTTGAAAATTTAAAAAACAAAATCAACTAGATCAAGTTATTTAATTTACTTGTTTATCTACATAGGTAATTTAGCGGCAAGCTCTTATATCATATAAATTGTGTAATGACGCTATAAGTTGTTTGTAAAAAAATTTTAAAAGAAAAGTTTATTTTATTCTTTTTAACGCATTTAAATAATAACTTGTTTTTTAAAAAAAAGTTTTTTTTTTTACTTTTAACTTATTTTTTACTTTCTTGTTATCGCTTGACAGGTTTCTCAGTCTGTTCATCTCATTCAACGCATCATTGTTGCAAGGTCGTTTGCCGGTTAATTTCGAACAGTCTGGCTAAATGAATTCTCGTAAAAAGAGTATTAGACGAAACACAATTATTTTTTTTTAAATCTATCAATCTTTAGCAATTTTTTCAATCTTCGTACAGACCTCAGATAATATTCTAAGCACGAAAAAAAGTTTCGTAAGATTATCTTCATCAATGAGGAAGATATTAAATGCTTAGTTAAAATTTTGAGTATTTTTTGAAAACCTGTAAAAAAAAAGTTCTTGGTATTTTATTTTTTAAATGCCTGATTCTAAAAGATTCATTTAAACGATAAAAAGAAAGAAATCCAGTCTTCTGACGGCATTTAGTCGTTATGCGGTTATATTTTTTAAAGTCCGGTACTACAAAAAATAAAACATATTATAGCTACAAAAAATTTCCGAATTATCACCTTGAAAGTGATAATATACATGCAAAATTAGTTTTGAGGTTAATTAACATTAGAATTAGCCGTAAACGTCCACCGATGCCGTTTCGACACCGCGATATGAAGAACATCAAGTAATTGTAATAGCAATTTTTCTCAGGACTATTGTTCAGTAGGGTTTAGTTTTAAGACTTTTAAATATTGTTTCAAGTAATTATCATATATTATGACCCTTTATATCGTTAAAAACTAAAGTTAACATCATGTTTCGCGAAGCTTGTTGGGCCACTGCTTTGTCACAAAACATTCCGAGTCACACAAATCTACCAGAAACATTATTACAATGTAGTATCCAATCTATGCCATCCCTAGCAACAAATATGTCAGGATTTACTGACATATTTGTAATTTCATCTGCACTTTCTTCAGATTCTTACTCAATCATATGTCTTCATTGGAATGCAAATTAGAACAAGACCAAACACTACCATCCGATTCATTCTCAAAAAGCTTTCAGAACAAATTAGCAATTTAATCAAAGCTTAGAACTTTTCCACGAGTCATCGTTTCAAGGGGTCTGCTGTGCACGAAGTTCGAAGATCGAATTATTATTTTTTTTACGTTCAGATAAACAAATACTGTGTGAAACGAAACTCTTAGACTTAGCGAATTTAGTATAACTGATTCATTTCTTCTGCAAACCTAACAACATAGCGTCCGAGGAAAATAAATGTGCAATATTACTTCCGGAGAGCTCAGGTGCCTCCCTCTGTGGAGGAAACTGGGCGTGAAAATTACCTGCGGCGATTGGTATCCGCCTATACGGCCCCACACTAAAGATTGATACCAGCTCTTAGGGATGTATTAGGTCTGCAATGGTAAAAATACCAATCCACAGCCCATTGGATAAAAAAAAATATTACTTCCGGAAGTTTGTTTTACTAATAATATCTACTTAGTGAATTAGCATTTGCAGAAAGACAGCTATTGAAAAAAATAAATTACCTTGGTGTCGAAACGGCACCAACGGACATTCTATGTATATTTAGTTGTAAAATCTCTCCAAAATGACCTAGATTTTCTGTGTAATCACAACCATAGAAAATGATTAAAAGTCGTAAAAAAATTTACAAATTCCCTGCAAAAATGTGGAAAAAACAAACTGGACAAGCTCTGGTGTCCAATTGACACCGACGTATGTTCTAATGCTAAAAAATAGACATTTTGTACTTCATTTAAAATCTCCGATATAAAAAGAGAATAATTCGTGCAAGTGCAATTACGATGCATTGATAATTGAAACATTCGACATTTCTTTGTGATAAGTATTTCTCTTATGAAAATCGTCATTCATAAATTTTCCTCGTTCACATTAAGTGCATTAATTTTCAAACTACTTCCGCCTCTTTCTGTAATTTCCAAAATCCCATATTTGATAGATATGGCACAGAGATTATATATCAGAATATATTTAATTTTTGTAGGAACAGACGCATTTTCGAATTCAAATCTCCCTCGCTGTTATCCATTTCTTTAATTAGGATTAGTAATGCAGAAGTTTATGCTAATGATGGTTCAATTTCTATATTTCAAAGCTACGTCTTAATAGCAGATGCTTTTGGAACCAATGCGCTTGATTGGTAATGGGAAACATATTCCTTATCAGGGAATTTTAAAATTTTCTAACTAATCCATTTGAATAAAAATTGAAGTTGAATAGTGTGATGCTAAGATTAGAGGAACTAGTTAAGGGAATTTTTGATTAGGAATTTAGAAGATTCAGCAAATTTTAAGCATTGCCAAAAAATTAAATTACTGCAGTTAAGATAAATCAGCCAATTTAAGTGAAACCCATACAACAAATTATGAAAAACATTTCCATTAATTTACTGTAATTTATTGGAAAATTACAAGTCTTTCTTTATGTTTGGCAATTAGACTCTGTTGAAAAATTGATTTACTGTTTATTGATGTCTCACTTCGAAGCTGAATGAGGGTTATTTGGCAATTCATCTCCATTCTCCAAACTTCCACATCATGCACGAACGCGTTGACTTTGAGTCTTCAAACATGTAGCGTGCATCTGATCTACTATGTAACAAATGTTCAGGAACATCAGGACGTGAATTTAAGACTCTATAGATACTGCGACTGCCACCATGATCTCTTTGCTATCGCAGACATTAAAATATGCAATTTTTATAGAAAGTGTTTTAGAATGTCTTCCGTATACTACTTAGTTTTCTGATCTTGTTATTTCTCACTACCACTGCGATTTTAAACTAAAATAAAGTAATTAATGTCATTAATAATTTTTTTTCAAAAGTTCCTGAAAGTAATTCGTAACAAATTTGAGAACGACCTTAATTATTCCGTTTTCCTTTTCACAGCTGCATTAAATTATAATTGAAAGTATATGTGATAAACCCCAGAAGGATACTTTTTTAAGGTAACGATGACTAGATTTAACTTCTGTTTTGTTATATTAAAGAAATGTGCTCCCGGAACATCCCAAGGAAATTCCAATATATTTTGTAAAAATTTTCTTCACTCAATTTTGTACTTTTTTCATCATGTTGAACCTAAATCTTATACTTAGATCAACTAGCGTGTAGATATATGTAATGTCAAGTTGAGTGGTATGATTTCTTTTAACTTAATATTGATCATTTGACCAGGTGTGGAAGATGGTGGATTGAAGAGGAACCATTTTGTAGCAAAATAATCCATTTTCTTTTACATTTAAAGAGACGGTATATCAAAGATCCCAAAAACATTAGTCAAATGCGTGCCGGTACATGCATTTTATAATAAGTAACTTAATATTGATTTTTTTAATAAGTCACTAAATATTGATCACTTGTCCAGATGTGGAAGTGAGAGTGGAAGATGGTCGATTTATGAGAAATCATTTTGTAGCAAATAATCCATTTTCTTTTACATTGAGGAGAGGGTATATCAAAGATCCCAAAAGCAAAAGTCAAATGCATGCCGTTACATGATTTTTATAATAAGTGGCATAAATGTTCCAAGGAATCTCGGCTGTTAATACAAAACGCAGACTGGTAGTTCAAAAACTCACATTAATTCTCTTCTGATTGGTTCAGATAATCGGATGATGTTAATTAAGTAATTCTTCTTGTTGTTGTTTCTAATGCCACCTGTCAGACGGTGTCAGATCGAGGCCCACGAAATTCATCGTGGCAAGGGACTAGGTGTACGCCTGTCGTTAGCTTTTTGCTTTGAACACCATGCAGGTGACAGTACGATTTGGCTCGGTTCTTACACGATAGATGGTGGCACCACCTATCTTCACCTCCACAATCCAGGCATGGAACTAGAGGGGAGGGAAATATTCTCCAGCCCCCCTGAACCCGTGGTTTCTGCTGCGACCGCCCACAAGATTTTCGGACCCATTGATTTAAAGAGCACGTACTCCGTGTGTACTTGGAGGATATTTTGGTGGCATTGGGCATCAAACCCATGCCTTCCGGTCTAGAGTCCGATGCTCTAACCACTAGAAGTAATTTTAATAAGCTGAACTTCTAATTTCAAAGAGATTAAGTTGAGATATTTTTCCGTTAAGTGGGTAATTAACAGTTGTTTTTTTACGGGAAGTCCTAGACGGTCAGGGCTACTGCAAATAAAAAAAATTGAATGATTTAATTAATACTAGAGCAACTGAGATATTTCGAATACCCTTAAATGTCCACCGCTGTCATTTCGAGCTAATAGCTGCGATAACTAAATAATTGCTGGACTGCTATTCGGTAGGGTTTAGTTTTAAGAATTTTTAACATTATTTCATGTAATTATCGTATATTGTGACCCTTTATATCGTAAGAAACTAACATTGACAATATGTTTCGGGAATCTTTTTGGACCACTGCTTTGCCGCAAAACATTTCGAGTTACAAATCTGCCCACAAAATCAAATCGATATCTTCCACGAGGCATAGGTAAACAGCTTACGCAAAAAAATAAACGAAAAAACAATTGCCTTACTGTGACGGATCTATACGCGTCATTTTTCTATTAATCCTCTTGGGCAAACTTTGGGGCTAGTATTCATATTAATTCACAGCCATTCAAGAAGAAACCATGATATTTAAATTAGTTTGACTATATAAAGTCTAGGTTTGGTAGATGTAAGATAGAAGGAGCCGGGGAGCTGTTGCGGTGTTACGTAAGTGAGAATATTAGAATATTTCATTCACAAACATAGCGCGAATCAAGGAAGTAATTGCTAAGATATTAAATTATTAGATTGAGGATCTAAGATAGATGAAATTAGAATTAGGTATCGGTACATTAGCGCTTGTTCTCCTTATCTAGTTCACGTAGGCGGATTTACTTAGAGTTAGTCATTGAGATTGGATAACTCGCTTTATATATCACTCCTAAGGTTTCCTTTTGTAGTTTCACTTGTGATTGTTAAGTGTGTATGAAGATAAATAAATTAATTGGTATTATGGAAGTTGCAGGTGATGCTTTGTTTCCTCCCACACCCTTAGCCAGGCAAGACGGAGAGAGAGGGATGCTGAATAGGCCGACATCCCCACAGTACTTCAAACTGCTAATCTGTTATCTCTTATATAGCACTTTCGGGTGGTGCTACGATCGCCCGTGATATGCGTCTGTGCTATAATGGTAAGGATAATGATTTGCATATTTCATCACCACCAACGCATAATGTAAATTTCACATGGTTTGCATGCTTCCTTCAGGGTGTCGGATTTTTGGTTTTAGTAGTGTTTATGTTGCCGTTGGTCATTAATTAACGAGGGTTTATCGTAGTTATAGATGAAATATATATAGGCTTGGTAAAAAAATCAATCAAACCAAAGAATCAATCGAGTACTTTCATCCACAAGCTTTATTTTATTTTAATAATCCAACATATTTTTTATAATAACAATTCCACATTTGATAATATTTAGTTAAGCGAGTTATGATGGTTATAACACGTAATGATGAATTTATTAAAAAAAAATTGATTTTTGAATTTTTTATGGTAAAACTAGTATTGCTCAAATTTTGTAGTATGCTGTTAAATTACCATATGCGAACATATTACGTTTAAAATGTTAAGCCATCTAAAATTCAAAAGCGTTGGCAGAATTTTTGAACATGTTAAATTGTTCAAAAATATTTTTCGACGTCGAATAGAAACTAAAAAATAAATTTCAAAAAGAAATTCCACAGTTCAGCATATTGAACGTTTATACACATTCATATGTTGCATTATATATTATACGCTGTATATAAAGAACCTTTTTTAAGCAATCTTTTTAATTACAAATTAACCTGATAAACTCCATCAATATCTGAAGCTAAATATGGTGTTAGGGCTGGCAAAAGCAAATATCGATATGCATCCATTCTTTAAATTTATCTGGGTGTAAGGGATGATTAAACTAAGTCATTAATTTTAAAACTTTAAATTTGTATTACGGCTTCATACAGGTTGTTAAAAATATGTATGTATATATAATTGTAATGAATTTTGGTGTTTTATAATTCACTAAGTGAATACGGTGAATTGTACTTCTGTAAAACTGCATTTTTGAGATCATTATGAAAACACTTAGTTAAATTTTAAAAAAACTTGCAGGCACGCTGCTTGCATCTTCCGTTTCAATTAAACTGAATTCCCTTAGGTATATTAAATTTAAATCTCTTGGTTATAGCTTGTACTAATTTTTATCACAAGTTCAGTGTATTATTTTTTAATCAATCTGGTAAAATCTGCATTTGATAAAATTGAATTCTTAGTATATTACTATTATCCCTCACTGTCTATGACTTTAAACCATTCTTGGGTTATTTTTTAGTTCCATTATTGAAGTTTTTATTTTGCAGTAAAATATTCATTTAAAAAACTTTCGATATTTAAAAAAAATTATCCTCTACTGAAGTGTTTGCAATCAAGCAACGGAGATCAGGGACGTTTTAAAGTAGAGGCTAACTGGGCCTCGGCCTCGGTAGTAGGCCTAGACTCGACCTCATTAAGATCCGACGAATTTTAATTGTCAGATATTATTCCCGGTTTTATTAGAAATACTGAGAATTTCGAATCATATGTCAACTGCCAACAGTAGCAAAACTGCATTGTGGCCTTTGTAGCCGAGTGGTAAAGATATCGGTTTATAGCAGCCATGTCAGGAGTTCGAGCCCAGTACACTAAAGACCCGTCATGTAAGGGAACGATGCACGTTAAATCTGTTGAAAGCTCAAACGTCCTCCCGTTGGTGAGGTGTGGTAGTTAAGAGTGAGGGATGCCAGCTCAAATGACATCTTCGTCACTTGATCATGATTCAAAATTAAGAGATCCGTCGCCGAAAGCCCTCGTGCAGCTGAATAGTGCGACGTTAATATTCACTTACTCAGAAAAACTGCATTATTATTAATTAGCCCATAGTCCTGCTTAGGCCTGTCAGCATATATCTACCTTCAGGCGGAAGTCGGTCGAGTGGATTTGTGCCTAGGTTTGTGAGATTATCAAATTTGCACATTTATTTGTTACATGTTACGTTTGTATAAGCATTTGATTACGTATTCTATATACTGTGTTCTTAAAAGGGTCAAAGGTGGAATTTGCTTATGCAAAAGGTTCCCAAGTCCTTGAGAATTCTTGAGACGTCATTGGTGGAAACCGAAGAATGCGCACTATAGGAAATATTAAAACAATTCGATTAATGCTTAAATGCATACAAACATTGGGAATTCAGGTCAAAAATACAAGCATTATACAGGGTGTCTACAAGTTAGTTGGACATAAAGAATGATTTATTGTATGTAATATAAAGGGAACATTTAAACTGATTATTGTTGTAAAGTAGAGAAATAGATATAGTCCTAGTTCACCATTGTCACAAATGTGACTTCCAGTCATTACCTTACAAGTATCCCATAGTTAAATTAGCTCATGCCACAGATTTATCAGCATGTTTTCGTTGATCAAATTAATTGTAGTGCAGATATTTGATTTTAGTTCGGAAAGGACTATGGAAATGACAGCCCCTGGAAGGTTCATCTTCTTTTGGTGAGTACGGGTGTCACAATCCCGAGGTGCAGAAGTGATCTTTTCTTTTTGCCAAGGGGTTTAATATCTTTGGTAAACACGGGTGTCACAACACCGGGGTACCCTAATGATCCTTCTCTATTTTCGACCCTCCTTCTTGTCATTCAATTCCTCCTTTTTTTCTTTACCCATCTAGATCACAGATAAACTTTTAAAATAACTATGAACAAATTTCTAAATTTCATTACTTGATTGATTTTTCCTTATTAATAAAAATATTTGGTGTTCATTTGCAATGACTTTATTTGGTTTTATTTGTTATTTTTTTCTCTTGTTTTCAAGTTTCGTATTATTTTGCACGAACAACGTTGGTTTTTAACTCGCATGTATGCTGTGTGCAGCGTCCTTTAAGGAGGAAAATGGTGTCCTGAAGATACTTTTCATTCCCTTAAGCTCACGTTTTGCTGTAGAAGGTAGTCAGGAGGAAGCCGGTCCTGTCAATCGGCTGGTGACATTGCAGTAGGGTTAGTGCTGCAGATAAGGGGTGGCTGGTTTATCCACTGGATCCTCGTTGTGATACTCTATAACTATGTTCTGGTTTACTCCAGGTAAGCGCCGTGTTTGGTTTTTGAAAGATGACCGGCACACAGTCTAACTTGTTGGACTCCGTAGTGGGTGGAGACACGCCAGGATGAAGTTTTCGTCAAGCTTATGGATCCAAATATGCAGTGCTCAGGTAAAGGCTTTGTTTTACCCATTCTAACCACTGATCAGATTTCAGTTTATATGAGATTCTTACTAATTTCTCTACCGAACAACGAAATGTCTACTAAATCACCTTTTGCTATTTGCAAAGTTCTTATAGTAATAGGTGGTGAACTTTAAACTATTAAAAAACTGCGATTCGTGGATCTACTGATTGAAACACTCTCTCTGCTATACAAACCAAATCTTTCATCTTAATGAAATCAAAACATATAATTTTAGCATTCGATAGCCCAAAACTTCCTCCCACAATAAAATCTAGTTACCTATATACAGAATCCTCTGCGCTGTTTTAAGACATACCACTAATGTTAAAATGAACTATTTTATGTACCTTTTTCTCAGAAACTGTTAAATATAAAAACTTCAAATTTTCTCTCTATATTAATTATACTTTTATATTTATAATGAAGTGTGATTTTTTAAATATATTGTTAAGTTTTTGAAAACCATTCAACGTAAAAATATCACTATGATTTCTTTGAAAACTGTCATTTTTTTTCACAATAACTGACTTTTACGAAAATATTTTTGGAAAATTAAAAAACGGTCACTTCAGTATATATAGTTACATATCAATTATGTTTACTGAAATTTGCATGAGCACCCTTTGAGTAGTTTCTGAGAAAAAGGGACACGCAGTTTGAAATTTATGATTTTGAGTAAAAAAGCATTTTTAATATGAAATGTCACTTCATCACAAAAATTATGAATTACAACATGTATTTGTCCCATTTTATTACACATTAGCTTATCCTATATTTATTTTAAGACTTTTTGTTTAAGAAATTTGTTTCCCATTTTACATAAATTGCCCAGAAAATACAACATAGCCTTTTTTAGTTTTCGTTTAACGATATGTTTTGTAATATTTGCATTAGTTTTCTCAAAAATATGTATCAATTTTTGAAGAAGTTTTATCTGTGATGAATGACAAACATCAAAGTTGAGAATAAAACATCATGAATGCCTTGTAATAATGTGTCAAAATGTGAAGTACGGATTTGGGAATATGTGATAAGGCGACATTTCGAAAGTTTTCATTAATGTTTTGTACATTTACATGCAAACCGTAGTTCTAAAATTATCAGATCTCAAAAGTTTTCTAAATTTGGTCAAATGATTTTGAAAACAGTCAAAATAATACTGTTTTTATGCTTTTAAACATGAAATTCATGTATGTTTATGTATATAACAAGCTTTACATACAACGGCAACAAAAAATTATATATCACATATCTATGTAACTTTTATGGAGCAACTTTTTGAAAACTAAATCTTAAAAACTTGTCTGCACAATAAATACACATTTATATTTATACTGAAGTGAACTATTTCAAATATACTTTTTAGTTTTTTTCAAAACATACTTTTACGTAGCATCACTGCGAATTTTTTAAAAATTATAATTTTTGTCTCGTTATGTGGCCTATAATAAAATATTTAGAGAATATTTTCAAAATATCACTTTAGTATAGATAGTTACATATCAGCAATATGCAGTGAAAGTTGCAAGTACCTTCATTCAGTAAATTCTGAGAAAAAGAAACATATAGTTTTGATAAAAACATTGAGAGAAAATTGCATTTTTGCCATAATATGTCACTTCATCACAAAAATTATGAATTACAACATGTATTTGTCCCATTTTATTAAAAATCAGCATCTTATCAATGTATTTTCAATAAAATAGAAAACAAAAACGTCTTAAATATCCCAGAAAATAATACATATCATTTTTCAGTTTTTATCCAACGAGATATTTTGTAGACTTGCCTCAATTTTCTCAAATTCTGTATCAATCTGTAAAAGTTTTAGCTTTCATACATAACAAATTTCCAAGTCGACAATGAAGTATCATAAATATAATATATAAAAATGTATCAATATAGTTTAATTTGAAATGTTGTTACTTTTTGGTTATACCTGCTTTACGACATTTCGAAATTTTTCAATGGGTTTTTGTAAAGTTTTCATTAGGTTTTGTTGTTACAGACAAATTCTAAGTTTTAAATTTTAAAAGTTACTCTTTTCTACATAAATGATTTCTGAAACAGCCAAAATAAAACTGTTTTTATGTTTTTAAACATGAAATTTTGTACTTTTCTGTACGTAACAAACTTCTCGCAAAGGCAATAAACATCACAGTTGATGTATCATGTCATACCTTTTTCTCAGAAACTATTAAACAAAATCTCAAAATTTTGAATGTGCATTAATTAGACATTTATATTTATACTAAAGTGAATTTTTTTAAATATATTAATTAGTTTTTATAAAAAGACAAATTTTAGCTCACCGAGCCTCATTATGAATTTATTGAAAATTATCATTTGTTCGTTATGTTTTAAGAATATTTCAAAAATATCACTTCAATATAGACAATTATATATAAGGAACATAGAATACTTGCATACAGTAAATTTACACAGTTTTAAAAATATAAATTTTAGAAAAAAGTAATTTTTGGACAAACTCTTACCTTCAGATAAAAAGAGTTATATCCAAAAAGGTAATGAAATTTAAAAATATTCTTGCTTCCCCATCAATTTTCTTAGTGTTGGTTGATAAATTTTTGTTTTATTATTATTTTCATGAATAAGCAGGTTTTAAATTTTCAGTATTGTATTAACGATTTTTCAGTATATGTTGGTTGCAATAAGTAAAATGATGACCATAAAAATGACCATAAAATGATGTCATTGGCTATTTTAACTTGTTCAGAAACAATATTTTTATTATCATTTTTAAAAATAACTTCGTCTACGTTTTTTTTTTTTTAGTTATTTTTAACAAATTTTAAAGAATTAAAACTATTACCTTTTTTTTGTGTAAAACTTTGAAGAAAATACCTTTTTCAATAAAACAGAAAACAACTACAAAGTTCTAAATTTCAAATAAAAATTACAATGATTTCAGGAAATTTAGAAACATCCCTCAAAAAGTAGGTAAACAAACTAACAGTTAAACTGGCAGTTATCGTACAGTTAGTCTGCAGTTAATTGATTATAATTAAATGAAAAAATATACAGGCTTTACAACTGCTTCCCAGTGAATGAGTGAGGGAATATTAAGGTCCCACTGTTCAGCTACACGAGGGCTTTTGGGGACGGTCAGCGTAATTTTGAACCTTGGTCAAGTGACGCGGACAACACCTGGGCTGGCACCTCCCTCTCCTAACTACCACACCACACCAACGGAAGGACGTTTGAGCCCCTACACGGCGGGTTTTCAGTGGTACTGGGATCGAACTCCTGACATGCTAGTCACGATCCGATGCCTAGACCACTTGGCTACCGCAGCCACAACTGCTTCCCAGATATAAAAGGCTAATATTTACACTATTATCTGTCAAAAGAGGGCGTGGCAAAACAGCTGATTATTTTTTAAAAGCCATTTTGACATACTTCTCATTCCTAAATTAGCATATATGTTATATCACTGGAAAGGTCATGAATTGGAGATTTTAGAAATAGGAAAATCTCAAAATCGATAACCTGAAGATTTTCAGCTACTTAAGTGCCAGAGGTTCAGACATTCGCAAACTTTTTGCCGTGGACAATTGACATGCTTTATATAGATGTATATCTGTTGGACATTCTTCCACAGATTGCATTCTGAAGCAAAAATGCGTTCATTGTTCACAGCCTTATTCTTCTGACTGAAAACTGTGCCCTAAATGGAAAACCGAAAAAAAAATCCAAACCATTAAAATTAATAAAAATATATGATACGTTGAAGCCCGAAAATTAATATCCCCGCAGTTATTCCAAATTTGAGCCCAAGTTGCCAAACCCTGAACTGCTACCGCTACAACACAAACAAATGAAAATATTATTAAAATCAAATGACCACCTTTACAATTACTTCAACCTCTAATATCCTCACCAAAGACAAATACATTTCCTTCAATACCCACATCGTCGTCTACCACTCAAGCAGACCTCTTACCTTCCACACCTTCGATAGAACCTTCAATGTCAGAATCTCAGCCATTTATTCCTGTATTTAATACCCCTGTTCGTAAAACGTTAAATGATGAAGTAAAATGCATCCCCAAATCAAAAGATTTGTTTCCCCCTAAGACTTCCCTATCGGAAAAAAGAAAGAAAAAAACCTTTTTCCTTCACCTAATACATCCCTCCCGGCATGTGATAATCAAACTTTTATTGTATCCACTACAACTCAAGCTTTAAAATAAAGAGCAAAAAAACTGCAATTTGGATATTGAAATAAAAATGACGCCCCATAAACCGAGAAAAAGTTCTCCAATGTAGGATACACACACACACACAACACACACACACACATCGAAGAAGGAGGAGGAAATGCTGGAATACAATGCAGAGGAATACGTTTTAAATGAAATACCATTTGTCAAATTTAAAAAAAAAAATTGCTCACATATATATGTAGAAATTAAAGCGGCATAGCAGAGCATACCCAATTTTTTTTAAATAATTACATTTTCCAATAAATACTTCAACAATTTAAAATAGCTGCCAATATATCAATCGAGTTGTCTTCCAGATAATTTTTTAGTTCCTTAAATTTTGCTGTCAATAATTTTGAAAACTATTTTTTTACGAAGCAGATTTTGTATGTAAAGCTTCGAAATTTCGCAGGCATCTTTATAATTATTCGAAGAATCATATAATCATATAAGCCAATAAAAGTAATTCGATAGTTTGATGATTTTGGGAACCATGTTGCCTTAAACTCATACCGTGGTCATTAACATAATTTAAATAAAATAGGGGCAGTTTAATTGAATATATATGTATTTATTTTGCTTATTTGATACCTACAAATGCCAGCAGATTGAATTTTAGAATAAATTTAATGAGACCTATTCACTGTGGAGGGGTTCTCTATACCTCTTTTTCTCAATTTTTGTAAAATCAGGTATGCTTGTTAAAATCCTCATCACAATCTTCAAGTCAATGTCGGCCAATTGCATTTGTAATTACTCTTGTTGATCTTCATGCAAGAAAAAATTTGCTATGACCAAGATATAGAGAGCATGCCAGAAAAATATATTTTGACCAAGATATAGAGAACATTTTCTGTCTATTTGGTTTTCTGAATGACTTGGCTTGCCGCAAAGAAAACTATTTACCATCCTGTCATAAGTAAAGTAGAATATGAATTCTTTCATATCCAATCACTTCTTTGAAAATCAAAAACTGAAGGAAATTCATTCGGAAATTTGGAAGGAAGAGCATAACACATTAAGTTTGAAATAACTTTAGCACTTTGTTCCGACATTTTTCGGATTCCCGGTGTATAAAGCAGATATTTACGAATTATATTCATATTTTCACTGATATACTTTGAATTCCATCGTTACTGTACAAATATAGAAAGTAAAGATATTACGTGATAACTCGAAATTGTCAATAACACAAATAAATAGTTACCTAGTGGATGATTGAGAGCGTTTTTGACGTCGCACCTAAAGCAACACAAGGATCTCCAAGGAAAACCCGAAAGGGGCTTAGAATTACAAAATGATACTCCGGGAAACAACCACCTCCGCGTTCAATCTTTATTAATCAAAATCTTAGTTTACATTTATTTACAGTTGCATGCATAAACTTTACATATTACAAATTAAAGGTAAATGAAACGAAATGCACATGTAATAGCAAGGTACAAACATATAAAGCTGAGAATAATATTAAAGAACATAAGCATTAAGAGAAGAAAAAATAATATACATTATTCGACCATTCTTGTAAATACATCAAAAGTAATAAAAATATAAAAGTACAAATGCACCTTAAAAAAAGACAGAGGAACATTTGAGGAAAGAAAAGAAAGGGGGGGGGGTACGCTTGCGAACTCATAAGAATATTAATCTAATCCCATCTAAGGAATTTGATCCCGGAATGTAGATGCAATTTTAATACATAATTTTACTTTAGAGTGAATGAAAGGATTTATAATGAGATATTAGAAGCAGGTTTTATTTAGCATTTTGTGATGGAGAGACCAAATAAAAATCCTTAGTCAGAGGACGTGCAAACACATAATGGCCAGCGCCCCCAACAGAGCCCCAAAGACAATTCGGAGTAGCTTTCAAATTGAAGAGATGCAAATACGAAACAAATGGACCATGGTTTGTTAAGCATTGGGTGAAGTAACTGGAATGGGGGTAATTTCTAAATTGGGTTTGGGAAAGAAGGATTTATGAGACTCGTAAGCCAGTATTAGAGTTTGACCACCAACTCTCCCTTACTTACTCGGAAGAATCAAGCTCACCCAAAGGGTTTCCAGCTGCATACTGACCCTCCGAGAAGTTACTTTTTATTTGTATACTAAAGGAATTACATATACGAAAAGGTCCCGAATGATTCTTGTGAATTGTGGGAAGGATACAGTAAAAGTACTTTACAATTACAATGCAAGTACAAAAAAAAAACCCTCACGCATACAAACATGAACACATAAAAATGCTACATTTTTATGAGAAGGAGAGACTTTAAAAAAGAAAAAAGATACGCGGGGAAAGAACTAAAAAAAATGCGAAATTAGGGAGGGGAGGAATGTTAGATAAAAAGGAAGAAGGTCCAAAATTTTTTTTTCTATTATATTTACGGAAAGGCAGCAATAGGTCAAGCACGGCAACAGATGCGAGGCCCTCACAAAGGGGGAATGGGGTGGCTAGTTAAGAAACCGGGACAAAAGTGAAAGAGAAGCGCCACATCCACTCCACTCCCTTCTCCAATATATTTGTATCCCCAAGGCAAAGGAAACCATGGCCGTGAAGGAATGGAAACCAGACTCCTAAACAGCAGAAGAGGAAAGGGGGGGGGATTAGACTTAAGTCAAAACACGGGAACCATTAAAAAATCAGAAGAAAGTCAAATTTATTTTAAAAGAAAAAAAAAGTTGGAAAAGAAAAGCATGCTGCGAAGCCCAAGAAACAGAAAAAATGAGGGGAAAGGAGGATTTAAGATAAATTATATCACATATAGATTTGGAAATAGCAAAGCAATAAATTAATTTATTGTGGATAGTGCAATTATTAATAACAGAGTTAACCCAAGAGGAAAGAGCAATACAAGGAGGATTAACAAGCTGGTGCTCTGCAGTGAAGGGACAGTGGAATATATAATTTTCGGCTTCACCGGGTGACCCACATAAGCAATTTGGAGAGGAAAGGAGATTGAACCTGTGCAAGTAAATGTGGAAAAGGCCATGATTAATTAGAAAATGGACCAGATATTTAGAGATGAGAAGAATGTTTAAGTTATTATTATTAAAAAAAATGATTGACCCTTAATCCCGTATTACAATCATTCCAAGAGGAGGTCCAAAACTCTAGAATAAATTTATTTAAGGAACTAGAGAGAAAGGAGCGGGAACCGAAAACACTTCACCATCATATACACCCTTTTTTGCACAGAAGTCAGCGTAATCATAGAGGTTATTGTTATAAGCTTTGACCCAGTAAAGACTGAAGTAACTCCTGAATTGAAACAATTTAAGTTTAATGGAATTAAGATAACTGGATTTAATTGTCAGATAATTAAGAAATAAATAATTGTAAGATAATTAAAAAAGAGAATAGAGGAGAAACTATCAGTAAAAATGTGAATTTTGGTCTTATGATGAACTGCCCAATAGACAGAGAGAGACCGATGGCAAAGAACTCTGCCTAAAAGACAGAGTTAAAATAATGAATCTTAAAGAGATACGTTAAAACAGAAGAGTCCCGATAAAAAATACTCATGGCGAAACCAACCTTGGAACCGTCAGTATACACTTCTCACTCAGACGGGCCCTTGAACGTATTGATGAGGACGGAAAGAAAATCAGGAGTGATCTGATGAAGAGAAATATAAGAATTCAACGTCGAAGCTGGGATAAGACCTGGAAGGAGATCACGCGTTTCTGTTGTTCCAAATTTGGAATTTAAAGTTCAGAGAGTGAATAATTATATGAATGTAGGGAATGCCTGATAGAATATTAAGAGCGTCAGTTGGGGAGGTTTTATAAGCTTTAGTGATTTTTAATAAGTAAATCCTTTTAATAGATTTAAGTTTTTGGATCTGGATAGAGGTCGGGGATCCACCCCATACCCCTGCTTCGTAAGAGAGGATTGGTTGATATATAAAAAGTTTAATATACCAAAATATTTCAAAGTTTTATTAGAGATATATGCTGGTGATTGAAATTTTTGGAAGCATAATAAAAGTTGGAAGAAATCCAGAGAATCTTATCTTTGATGGAATTTATATATGGAGTCCAAGATAAAAGATTGTCCACATGTTGACACTCAAGTATTTATGACTTGACGATATGGATGGAATTGGAAACAATTTAAAAAATGGGATTTCTCCTGAAGGTCGGTCTCACACGAAAACCACAGCATTGAAGAAATGGGCAACTGAAAACAACTGAAACGGTTGTAGCAGTTGCTATTGACAAATTAAGCTCGGGATGTTTAGAATTGGCTAAACTTAGGGTTTTGGTAGTATTATTCTCATGGTCTTTATGCGAAAGACCAAAAGATACTACTACGAGATCGTCCGTAAAGGCTTGGAGAAGAAGCAGTTCAGAGAGTTAAGAGAAATGATAGGATTAAAATAAATATTCCAAATAGTTGGTGAAATCACGGACCCTGTGGGCAACCTTTATAAATTTGTTTTTTAATGGTAAAAGCATTATCGGCCCATTATCCTGTTAGTGAGTTAAGAGTGAATGAATTTTTGAAAGTGAATGGGAATACGGTATGAATGAAAAATATGGAAAAGAGTCGACCAATCAACGTTGTCAAAAGCAGATTTGATATCAATAAACGTAGAAGCAGTATGTTTATGCACCCTGGCATTTTTAATATGATTCATTAAATTGTCTACAGTTTCAATACAGCTGCGGTTTTCCCTAAAGTCGAACTGAGATCCATGAAGATTTTTATTTTTAGAAATCCACAGAAGAAACCAATTAAGATACCTATTATTCTTTCTAAAATTTTGCCAAGGGTGGATAAAAAAAATTGGCCGACAGGAGAGAGTAGACGATGGGTTACGCCCAGGTTTTAGAAAGAAATTATTTTTATTATCCTTATAAAACTGGAGAGGAAGGTGGCTAAATTGGATCCAAAGCTCAAAGAAAACGGAAAAGCAAGTTGGGGAAAGAGTTATAAAGAGCTTTCCAAATAGCGTAGTCAATGAGATCAATACCCGGGTTTTTACCCCCTCCCGGAAAACGACGTCAACTTCACTAGGACTCAGGCAAGAGGGGGAGAGTAGTTATTGAATAGAGGAATAGGAGAAGTTCCTGTAGAAACGGGGAAACAAGAAGGCTAATTTTACTTTGGAACAATGAGGCAGGGTCACTTGTCGAAATCCGTTGAAGGATAGTAGGGCTGGTTAACTTTCCGAAAGCTGCTTCAAAAGTAAATCCAAAATTATTCGAATTCATAAAACAGAAAGACTCACAAGCTTTAATATCGTGGTCAATTACTAATTTTCTATTGTAGGTCCGAAAGGCTTTGTACCTGAAGCGCATGGAGACAACCTCGAGGACCAGCAAGGCATGGTTTGTGAGGGAAACAATCCTCCACTAATATGCATTTAGTTGATTACGCTGGATTCTTAGGGAGTTGTTCCACCTTTTGAAAAAAGGAGTGTTTAAATCCCGGGGCTTTCTAAGAGTTGAGAAGGCAGAGGCTTTTGCAGTATTTATTAATAGATTAGCGAAAGCATCCAGTGGTCCAATGCTTCTCAAACTCCTAATATTTTCGACCCAATATTCGAATATAATTTCCATCGTGACCCTTTACACTCCATACAATAACAATGTAAGGAATTCAAGAAGGCTATTCTTTGACGCTAAGGCTACAATGCGACTTAAACCTCTTAAATGCCTAAGGCGTATGAAAAAGCCTCGCTCAGCCAATGCGTTAATTGCCCAGACGTACATATACGTCTTACCGAAGTACGATCTTTTCTGTGCACTGCTATTCATAAAAAATATTTCGAAGGCTGTGGACTTTGGAATGCAATAAAAAACCCGTTACAATGTTTGCGAAAGATTTAATTATTTCAGGGGAACTTCTTAAGTATTCTTTTCTTCCCTTGCCCCCCCCCAATGCATCACATACCCATGCCTACGTGGAAAAAAGATGTCATTGTGGAGAGAATCACGTAACTTTTAATCGGCAGTTAACGGTTTAAATATAAACCGTAAAAACTATCAAAATAAATGTTAATTTTTGTATAAATAATTTTATATGTGTGACAAGCCTATGTTTGGCCACAGATATTTATTATACATGTTCATAACTTACTATTGTTAAATTAATTATAAAATTCGTTGTGCAGTACTGATATATTTTTAAGTGTATTATATCAGTGTAAATGTGTACTTTATTTTTATGTATATGTTTGTTTATTCTCAGTAAATTAAAAAAATTTTAAAATACGCTTTTGTTTTTGACTTTTCAATATCCTCGCGCCTTCCTCGCAGAGTTACCACGCCTCCCTAGGGAGAGCACTCCACAGTTTCAAAAACTCTGCAATAGTCCAATTGAGGAGATGTTAGTTAATAAGGAATTAAGATGGTTATAGCTCTTGCAAAAATTAGAGATAAATTTATTAATTCCGTATTTGATTTTAAAACAATGTCATAGAAAAGGTTAGATCACAACGGAGATGAACACTGATAGAGCTATAGTTGCTAAAGATTTCGGTTGAAAAAATTTCCCAATTCTCAAAAAGGAAATTATGTTTCAAAATGTGACCCTGAGGTCGGGGTTCCCAGCCGCAAACCTCAGGCCGTGAAATGTTTGCCCCACCCCTGGAGTATTGCAAAGGTGCAAATTGTTGGAGAGCAAGAAATCTCCCGCTGTTCTACCTCTTAATTTTGAAATTCAATCAAATGAGGAAGACGACACCAGAGACGTTATCTAGCTCTCCTAACTCCATACCACGCCAGAGTGAGGAAGTTTGTAAAGTGGGTTGCTAGTAGTCAACGTGTCAAAGAAAAGGGGCATTAAAACCAGAATTCGGGATTTTTATCGTCTTGAATTTAGAAAAGTTCTGTAAATTATTTGTTAATTTATGTGCCTAAGAGATTTACTACACCGTTTTAATTAATTATTTATAACTCCTTCATACTGTAAACGAATTTTCTGAAGACTTTTTTGATATATATCATTACAAATTAAATTTTTGGAACAATCAATTCCAATAGCTTATTGATATATTATTTTAGACAAAAAGTAAGATATGGAATTCAATTTAATTACAGCTGCATAGCATAAACTTAGATTTTACGTTGACATCTAAGAATAAATCCTTTGTGTTGGATCTATAATTCAATCTAGTATATTCGGAAATAGTAATTAACCTCAAGGGCCTTTTTTCCCGATATAAAAGCTAATACTTTCATGGAGTCCTGAGACAAATTTAATTCGATTTGCAATGTAATGTGAATTGAATTAATTTGAAAAGAAATAGAATATTTTCGTACACTTTTTGCTGATTTTTAATAAGTCCTTCGATCACTATTGTGAGAAAAATATATTTAGATTTCTATGAAGGAAGAAAAAATTATATGTTTTAACGAAAATGCAAATATAAATTTTCTGTAAAGAGAGTACGGAAAGTGTAAAGAATTCCACTTTCATTTGAAAGATGTAATAAAGAATCAAAGAAAGTATATTTGTCTTCTTTATTAGTTCTCAATTTATGCACACACAATCCATTAAATTTTATTTAAAAAAAAAACTTTCCGTGA